>NCQT01077725.1:781-11541 GCA_002740465.1 Stenocereus thurberi | reverse complement strand
CATGCTAAGTGGGTTGAATTCCTTCAGTCATTCCACTTCACCATTAAGCATAAGTCTGGAAAGCTAAATTAAGGTGCAGATGCATTATCAAGGAGGTATCTCCTTATGTTTCAATTAGATGCTCTTATTCTTGGTTTTGAGCATCTTAAGAGTTTATATGCTGAAGATGAAGACCTTGGGAACCTTTATGCTGCATGTTCAAAGCACCCCAAGGGAGATTTCTTAATCCAAGACGGTTATCTATTCAAGGGAGTACAATTGTGTATTCCTAAATGTAGCATCTGTGAGCTCCTAGTGAGAGAAGTTCATGGTGGTTCCTTGGCGGGACACTTTGGTGAGTCTAAGACCTTAACCATGTTAAGGGAGCATTATTACTGGCTAGGGACGGAGAAGGATGTTTAAGACATCCTTAGAAGGTGTGGAATGTGCCAAGCTGCTAAGAGTCACACCCCACCTCATGGTTTGTATACCCCACTGCCCGTGCGAACTCTACCATGGGTGGACGTGAGTATGGACTTCATTTTAGGACTACCTAGGACCCAAAGGGGCAAGGACTCAATATTTGTGGTGGTAGATAGATTTTCAAAGATGGCACATTTCATTCCTTGCCACAAGACCAACGATGCTACATACATTGCTGAATTGTATTTCAAAGAGGTAACAAGATTGCACGTCATTCCTAAATCCATTGTTTCAGATAGGGACACAAAGTTCCTAAGTCATTTTTGGATTACTCTTTGGAAGAAACTTGACACCAAATTGTTATATAGCACTACTTGTCACCCCCAGACAGATGGTCAAATTGAGGTAACTAATCGAACCTTAGGCACTCTCCTAAGAGCTTTGATTAAACCTCATGCTAAAGCTTAGGATTTACTCTTGCCACATGCTGAATTTGCATACAACAAAGCTCCTAGCAAAGCTACTGGTTTTTCACCATTCAAGGTGGTGTATGGGATTAACCCTCTAAGCCCCAATGATCATACCCCACGGCCTCAAGATCAAAAGCCCCATGTTGATACAACAACAAGAGTAAAAGAAATCCAGAAGCTCCATGAGTTGGTTAAAGCCAGAATTGAGAAGACTAATGCAGCCTATGAAGCACAAGCCAACAAGCATAGGAGAAAGATTGTCTTTCAACCAGGAGACTTAGTATGGATACATTTGAGGAAGGAACGATTTTCTTCCAAAAGAAAGAGTAAACTCATGCCACGAGCTGAAGGTCCATTTGAAGTCTTAGAAAGGATCAATGACAATGCTTATAAGATTGATCTACCTGGTGATTATGAAGTTTCTGCCACCTTCAATGTGGCAGATTTGAGCCCCTTCTATCCGGACTCTTCCCTACCAGATTTGAGGGTCAAATCTTTTCAACAATGGGAGGATGATGGAATCCTATCTAGCCAAGACCTTGACCATGATGAATCAAGTCCAACTCATCCAAGAACAAGGTCCCAAGTGAAGAAGATGGCTCACATTTTGCAAGAAAGCTAAACAGCACCAAACGGGCTAACCGACCAGAAAATGCCCAGTTTTGTGCATCTGATTTCTTAAGCTACATTATGGCTTAAGTTTAATTTTTTACATTTTTGGAATCCTTGATGTTAACTTTCAGGTTCAAGCATTGATTTCAAATCATGTACACAAGAGGATGGGAGATCAAGGTGTTTTTCCAAACCGGTCAGATTGGCTCCAATTCTGCACGGCTAGATGAATTAGCCTAGTTACCATATTTAAAAGGGCTATAACCTTGATTTCTTTCTTTAGAGGGTTAGTACACACCCTAAGGATTTCTCCCATGGCCTAAAATCCAAATCATGGTCACTTTTGCTAAGGGAAAACAGAACCTGAAAATTGGGTACATTCTGCAAAGGAGGCCGGCTGTTTTGCTTCATCACAAGGGTTTGCTCCTTCAATCAGCTTGAATGGTACGCAAACCAAGGCTGGGCACACGTCCCAAGGCTCCCTAGAGAAGATCAACCAATGAAAGAAGGGCTGCACAAGGTTTATCTCTTGGTTCTCATTGGACAGCCGAAATGGGAGTGTTCTTGCTTCCCATTGGACAGTTGCAAAGGGGAAGCCACTTTTCGGCTGAGCACATGCTATCTTACTTGCCTTGAAGTTGATTAAGCTTAAATAAAAGTTAATTAAGTTGTAATAATCATTTGTCTTGCTTTCTTTATTAGTTTAAATGTACTTAGATTAGTCTTAAGCTCACTTTGTAACCGGTTAGTCTTAACCGTGGAGATTAAGACTAGTTGACACCTTTCCTCCTTAGGAGGGCACGGTGAGGTACTTGCTTGCTAGTTAGAACATTTCCTAGGCTTGTAACAAAAGCAAGTTTCGACCCTCAGAAGAAACATACTTCAGATTTTGAAAGAGAAAACCGTAGAGAGCATTGTAGCTTTCTTTCTAAAAACTCTACTTGCTTATCTTAGTTTAGGCCGAATTAAGTGGTGTTCAAGTGAGTCCTAACTTTGATTAAGTGGTGATTTCTGTATCTTAATCAAACTTAGGGGCTTAACCTTGGTTTTGGTGGTGATTTTGTATCCAAAATCCAAGATTAGTTCTATCCTTGCAAACAATTCAGCCATGGGTTCATTGAGTTCTTCGTGAGTCCGGATTGTTTCTCTTGTTTCTTTGATTGTAATCCCAATCCCCTTGAGCTTTACATCACAACCCCTTGTACATGAGCATCTGGATGTATTTCCAAGTGATTTGCCCCATAGATTGCCCCCACTTAGAGGGATTGAATATCAAATTAATCTACTGCCCGGGGCTTCCATCCGAAATAAACCAGCTTATAGATTTAACCCCACTGAAACCAAGGAACTTTAGAGGCAAGTTCAAGAGCTTATTAATAGAGGTTACATAAGGGAAAGCATGAGTCCTTGTTCTGTTCCAACCTTACTTATGCCAAAAAAGGATGAGACCATGAGAATGTGTGTAGATAGCCGAGCCATAAACAATATTGCCATTAAGTATAGATATCCTATCCATAGATTGGATGATATGCTAGATGAACTGCATGGCTCTAAGGTGTTTTCCAAGATATATTTGAGGAGTGGATGCCACCAGATTGGGATGAGGGATGGAGATGAGTGGAACATAGCCTTTAAAACCAAGCAAGGATTGTATGAGATGGCTTGTCCCACGCTTTATCTGTCTAATGCCCCTAGTACTTTCATGAGGCTAATGAATGAGGTGCTTAAACCTTTCATTCGTCACTTGTGGTGGTATATTTTGATGATATTCTGGTTTATAGCTAGAATGAAAAAGATCATGTGGATCGTTTGAAATGGGTTTTTGAGGTTCTAAGAAAACAGAAGCTATATGCCAAGAAAGAGAAGTGTGAGTTTTTCACTACATAACTCACTTTTCTTGGTTATGTGGTTTCAGCCCAAGGTATTCAGGTTAATCAAAGCAAGATTGAGGCAATCTAATCCTGGCGTCAACCCATATCAGTCATGGAGGTAAGAAGCTTTTATGGTTTAGCTTCCTTTTACAGGAGGTTTATCAAGGATTTTAGTTCAGTTATGGCTGTCATTACTGAATGCACGAAGAAATGAGTATTTGAGTGGTCCAAGGCTTATTATACTATCATAAAGTCATGCAACATATTAGTATAAATCATATAAATGTACAATCTTTAATCCAATGCAAACAAAAATAAAGTAAATAAGTTACAGCAAACGGGGAACTATCTAAAGATTACATCTTTGGTAATTTAGAATCAAAATCATAAAAGAGAAAGAGTATAAGAGTAGGGAAAGATATGGTTTTTATCATCATAATGACCCACTTGATTTACTTAGGAATCCAATAGAATGACGCCTTTTTAATGACTGACCCGATTCTGTCTCTCTTAATACATCCAATGTGTAAAGTATTTTCCTCCTAAATTTTGATGCTTTCTTCTCTCTAATTTTTGATGTGTTTTATGCCAATTTGATTCCTCTAACCTCTAGGAGTAGTCCCCTATTTACAGTGGCTGAGGGGTTAGTCCGAATCGATTTAGATAAAAGAGATGTAATCCTAATCTCATTAAGGTTTATCTAAATAGGCGAATTCATTCCCAGAGGATTCTAATTAATTAATTAAACATATTTTAAATTGAAAATGACTCAGAGAGAGGGAAAATAAGGAGCCTAGCCGGTTCCCTATTGAGGAACTCGGCTCCCTTCCTACAGAAACCTGGACGGGTTTTCTAGGCCAAGCTGGGCTGCAACTTGTATTGGCCATAAGTTTGTCATCTGACCTCCATTTTGAGTGATTCTTTTTTTGTAAAATCTTATTGAGTCTGCTTTCTAGTGACACTACTTTCATAATTTTTGGATAAGTGTGGAAGAAGATATAGGTGAAATAGTGAACATGTATTAATTTTCAGCACCTGTCCTAGTAATCAACTTATGTCTTTTCCACTGCTTATCGGATTTTAGTGCATAATATGTCACTTAAAAGATTATTCAATAACAAATATTAGTATTAACAACAATAACACAGCAACAACAACATCTCCCAGTATGGGTCTCGCTTTCGCGGGGTCTGGAAAGATTCAGATATAGATAGCCTTACCTCTTCCGACATCCCTGCTCGTAGAGAGGGTGATGCCAAGAAACCCACAAAATAAGATTTTGTGAAAGTGTTTTATAGAAGAATGATTTTATAAAAACATTTATGGAGAAAAATTAATGATAAGCGACAGGGAATGAGCTAAGAAGTACTAATAAATCAGGAGGTAGTAACTATGTAAACATAAGTAAAGCATAGTAGATGAATGTACTTTACCTTAATAAATAGAGGTAGGCAAACAATGTCTCTTCCCAGATACATATACTAACTGCATACAAATACGACATATCAAAAAATAACAACCAAACCTACCCTACTGCAACTGAGAGACAATTACGAGGCTAACTCTCTATGATCTAGATCTGAATCTTATCTCGTCATAGTATCCTATCATGGGTCATGTCTTCCATCAACCCTACAACTTTCAAGTCTTCTCTAATCACTTCGTCCAAACTCTTCTTTAGTCGTCCTTTCCCTCTTTTACCTTCAGGGATGTTCTCACATCTCCTCACTGAAGCGTCCACACTCTTTCTTTTCATATGGCCAAACCATCTAAGTCTTGTTTCTTTCAACTTATCCTCAATGGGAGCCACTTTAACTAAGTCTCTAATTACTCCATTTCTAATTCTATCCATTCTTAAATAACCCCACATCCATCTAATCATCCTCATCTTTGCTATCATTAACCTTTAAACCTGTATCTTTTTTTATAGGCCAACACTTCCGTACAATGCAGCAGGTCTAACTACCATACGATAAATTTTGCCTTTTAATCCTATAAGCATCCTCTTATCACACAGTACACTTAAAGGATACTTCTATTTTTGCGAGCTTACTTTTATGCAATGGTTAATATCTTCGTCAATTTCTCCTTTCTGTTGAATGATCAAGCCTAAATATTTGAACTTTTTGACCTTTGGTATCGTCAGCCTATCAATGTTGACTTCTTCCTTCGCATTTTCGCTTCCATTGAAAAAGCAATGTAGGTATTTAGTTTTCGATCTACTTACTCTAAAACCACTGCATGCTAAACACTATCAATTTGGGCCTATTTGGGCTTTGCTTAAGCATTTCTTTCAAACTCAAATTAAGGATTATTCTATAGGGCCCCCAACGCATATGTTGCAGCATAATTTCATCATCAGGAATTTTATAAACTTTGATGCCATTTTAGGCATCTACAATAGGGTGCGAGCTACGGGTGTTGAATTAGAAGAGCTGGATCTTGGGACTGTGGAAGAACCTCGCCCGATCTGTGTGAGCATCGTGCTCACGCCCAAGGAAGAAGAAGAGTATTCTAAGATCCTCTCTGAATACAAGGATGTGCTCACATAAAGTTATAAGGAAATGCATGGATTAGAATCTATGGTTGTGGTTCACCACTTGTCCATTTAAAAAGGTGTTTCACCTAAAAAGCTACACATCGACCTTTTTCCCCTAATCTAAACCAGAAATCAAAAAGAGGTAAACAAACTCATTGACTTTGAAGCAAGGTGAAGTATCCAACCTGGATCGCCAATGTTGTTCCAGTAAGGAAGAAGAATGGCCAACTCTGTATTTGTGTGGATTTTCAGGACCTTCATGATGCATGCCCATAAGATGACTTTCTACTTCCTGTCATTGAACTCATGAATAATGCTACCACTGGTCATGAAACTTTATCCTTCACCAATTGCACTAATAACTATAACCAAATTCAAATGGCATTAGAAGATCAAGAGGCTATGGCCTTTCACACACTGAAGGGCATCTTTTGAGATAAGGTGATGCATTTTGGCTTAAAAAATATAGGAGCAACCTATCAAAAGGTGATGTAATCTATTATCGAAGACATGTTACATTAAACCATGGAACGTTATGTAAATGATCTAGTAGTTAAGTTCAAAAAGGGATCAGATCATCTGTAAGATCTTTATTAGATCTTCGAAAGATTCTAGAAGTGCTAGATGAATCTACCAAAGTATCCATTTGGTGTTACATTTGGGAAATTCTTGGGCTTTGTTGTTTGACACAAAGGCATCAAAATTAACCAAGCTAAAACACAGTAATTTGAGACTGGCCCCACTAAAGAGACTCCGAGGTTTGCAAGGATGCTTGGTATATATAAGAAGGTTCATATCAAATCTCACCATTTGTTATCATCCTTTTAGGCACCTCATGAAAAAGAGTGTACATTTTGGATGGGATGACTCATGTCAACAGGCTTTTGATAGCATCAAAAGATACTTATCAAGTCCTCCAGTGTTAACAACACCTACTTATGGCAAGCCTCCTATACTTTGCATTGTAAAGAAAGAACGTTGACTTGGAGCATACTGTGTCAACAAAAATTCTGAAGGCAATGAGAGGGTGCATTCCTCCTTGAGTCAAACATTGGTTCGGGCTGAACTTAACTGCTCACCAATTGAAAAGATGTGCTTGACTCTCATGTTCATTATTTAAAAGTTAAGGCATTATATACAAGCTCACACTGTCTATGTCATCTCTAAAGCCGATCCCGCTAACTACATCTTGTCAAGGCTAGTTCTGAGTGGATGACTTGCAAAATGGGCAGTTATCTTAGAACAAAATGATCTTGTTTATGTGCAACAAAGGGCTATCAAAGGGTAAGCATTGACAAATTTTTCAACAGACTATCTAGTCTCTAATAAGTGGGAACCAAATGATGATCTTCCTGGAGAAGAGGTATTCTTTGTTGACAAGAAGGTTTTAGTAAAGATGAAACCATACGTTTTGTTTAGCAGAGTTGGAGGCCCTTGATGAAAAAAGACTTCAGGCCCAGCAAAATTAGAATGCTATTAGGCTCGCCCAGCTCGAGCATTCACCAAAAAGGTGCAACCACATTTATTTCAAGTTGGGGGTCAAGTGGTTACACTAAGGAGGCTAATCATCATGACTTATAAGACAAGGTCCTTATGTCATCCACGAGGTGTATCTAAATGGTGCCTATAAGATAGTGGATTGGAATGGGGTTCGAGTTGGACCGATAAAGGGTAAGTTCTTCAGCGCTACTTCTTTTGAGAAAAATGCTTGACTAGCTTTAGAACGAGAGCCTAAACTGTTCACAAAATAAAAAAATAAATTTTTTTTATAATACTCATGGTCCATAAGAGTATCAACTATCAGTGAAAAAGATATATATTTCGTTTGTCATACTCTAGCCCAGAAAAGTATAAACTGTGAATGACAAAACAAATAATTACAGTATACTTTATTGAACTACATGATGACTTGATCTTGTTTAGAAATGTAATTTCCGTAAGCCTGTAGGTAGCTTAGTAAAGAAATTTGCTAAGTGCAGTCAAAATAAGACAAAAAAGGGAAGGCCAGGTTAACCAAACCTATTTCATATGGTAGAGAACACTAAGCTCATTGCAAGAGTTCATTACACACAAAACAAAGAAGGAATAAAACCAGATATGCAGTAAATCAGTCAGTGTCCGTCCATGTATCAAGGTTGAGTGAAGATTGCATCTACAGTATGGCATCCTCATGCCACACTAACTCCTCTATAACATTAGGTAATGAGATGGGCACAACTTCAAGGTTACGAAGTAAGTATCTTGGATTTCTCATCAACATCCTTCTCAGCATCTGCTAGCAGAATTGATTTAGCCTTGACATCATCCTTTAGCTAGCGCACTTCTTCCCAGGTACTGCAAAATGCTTTGTCCAAGTCAATAATTTTCTAGGCTAAACCTTCATGTTTCTCCTTCAATGCATCAAGATCTACATAAATCATGGCAAGATAGGATTACGCAAGTTCAACCAGCTCAGCACACATAGCATTCTCATTCCCTACATCATTAGGATGACGAACATGGAAGCTGCTTTCCCTAATGACAAGATTGCAGATCCGATGCTTCCGTAATCCTCCATCTTCTTCCTGAAGGGGTTTGGATCCCCATAAAGCCTCTCGATTCCCTAACGTATCATTGGGATTGCATGGATTTTGGCTCCCACTTCATCAAAATTTTCATTTTTCAAAGCAATCAAATACTGGGACCCTATTACTCATATGGTAGCAGTAATGATGCTCTGAGAGTCAGGTTTTGAGCATAAAGAAGTGATAGGCATGGCAACAACACCAGTTGACCTTCCCTTTGTAACCTTGGTATGCCGATAACCACAGCAGTAGTGGATAGTATCCTTGCAACTACTTTAAGAGAATTTAACCCTTCAACTAAATGTTAACTATTGGTAGAGGCATGTAAAGCTTTTATTCCTTTTGAAGCTAAATCTATAATTGTGTAAGGAGATGTTAACCCTCTTACAATAGCATATCTTTGCCTATGCCCACATGTGCTCTAAGCACAGATGATTTGGTTGCAAGATTAAATTCCTCATTAACAAAAGGTGTAGCCTCCTGCACTAAGTCAAACTCATCAATCCCATGGTATCATTTTGTGCTTAAAAAGAAAGGAGAGCGAAGAATAATGTAATAAAGTGACAAAGAAAAGAAATGTAATAAGGTTCGCGCGTTTGATTGAACAACTCTCAACATCATTAAAAAATTTATCCCCAAGGCTTATTTTAGCATCTCTTGTAATCATGTCTCGTGCCTATTGTGCCCTTTATGTTTGAAGTTTGCCCTGGAGTCTGGTTCATTATCACTACATCTGTTAGGTTCCATCTTCTGTCAATGAGGTGAATCCTAGAGGACTCTCAAATTTCATCATAAGACTTATGTTCCTCGATATCTGAGTCTTCTATGGGAGCTTTTCCTTGCTTCCTCTTGGCATTTTTTGATAAGCATCCACATGTTTCTCCTATTTAGATGATTTTACTTATGTACTCTTCTCAAGGATGGAGACATTGGTCCTAAGGTCATTGATGGTCACCCTAGACCACCAATCTTTATATTCTAAAGTGACATACTGGAGCATTAGGGTAAACATCTTGGGACATACTACCCTAAAATAAGAGTTTCTTCCAATATCAAAGAGTGCCATCATTTGACATTACTCAATTACATGGATCCTTAAGAAGCATTCCAAGAATCTATAGGCAAAACCCAAATTATCTGGTAAATCGATGTAGCCTATAGGGTTCAATATAGAAAGTTATGTCATGATGTAGGGGAAGGAAGCCATCTGAAAGAGATATCAAATAATTTGTCTTGTGTTCGTTTAACTCACCGTTATCAACATAGGTCTTTGGTTGATTCTGCAAACACTCTTGAAACAGTTGAAATCCAAGTGTAATAGTAGAAATAGGGAGATAAATCATACAATTAAGCATACCAATCCCCTAAAATGACTCCCAAACACTTAAATACTCCAAACAAATATGACACTCATCAAATAACATATGTGCAAAGTGTTACTTAAAACATCTGCAAGTAAATCTCTTGTAACACAACTCTAGTTGTCGACATGTTTGTTATGACATGTGACTATCAAGCCATCTTAACAAGTCAGGTCTTAAAAAGTAAAAAAAAGAAATGTTGAGATATCAACAAGTTGTGGGCCTTGCAAATCAAGCATTGATACAACCTGCTTGCCACACACCAACTTGATAGCAAAGATAAGTTACGTTGACATTGCAACAAGACAAGTCAACAGCCTACGAACGCAACAAGTCGGAAAAAATCAGAAGACATCCGCAATGCTTAAACCCCCAGGTCGTGTATGTGATTTGCTTGGTTGATTTCGGTTAACTCAATAAATTAATTTAACTTAGTTGAGTGATTGGGCAGAAAAAATGATTACCAAGTCAAAGTCAAATGATTGTCAAGTCAATGGCTCAAATGAACTATTAAGTTCTTCAACTCAATTCAAAGACCTAGTGAACAATCCAAGAAACAAATTAGTTGTAAATACTACCAATGGGAAGGGGGCTTCTCCCCATAAATATGGAAATACACCCCTCATTCAAGGGGTTAAAAAATATTCTCCGAGGACTCTTCTTAGAAATAGATAACAAGCACATTAAAGTTTCGTCGTCTGCTCTAGAGATTAAATCATAAACTTGATTGACATTCAAGCTACTTTAGCCCTCCTCCGAGCAGTATCAAAGATCAAATCAAGCATACTTGATCGAGATTCAAGTTAGTTGGCCCTCATTCAAGTACACAAATCAGAGATCAAATAAGATGATTTTATATTTGTTTATATGTTACAAATACAGGGATTGTACCTAATTTCTTAAATTAATATAAAAATTAAATTATTTTATATTTCTTCTCA
>NCQT01077708.1:20695-32126 GCA_002740465.1 Stenocereus thurberi | reverse complement strand
TTTCTCACCATTTTAGGTATCTATTGTATGGCTTTAAGTCAGGTTTTACTCTGTTTTTAGATAAAACTCTATCTGTTTTGCCTTAGGATTTGAGAATTTATTAAGATGTGTTAATATACCTAAACTTGACTACAGTGATGGTTGAAACCCGATGTGAGGATACCATTTGCAACTTCTTAAGCGATTAATATAGTGTCAAGTTAGATGTAAACCTCTAGGTGAGGAAATGCCTTGTGGGGCAATATCTTTGAGGTGAACCAATATGAGATGAACATTAAAATGAATGCTTATGTATGGTGATAACAATTAATAGCTTATGGTGTGCTACTTGGCATTATATGACTGGTACAAGTAAGATTAAGCTGCCATGTATAGGAATTATCTGGTCTTGACACTAAGACCTTACATCAGCAATGCTCCCATTACTTCCTATCGTTGACTTATTTCTACCCTAATTACCTTGAATTATTCAGATGCATCATTTCTTTGCCACTAACACTCTCTTAATTTATAATGGAGTGTTTATGAAAAATCTTATGTGTGGCCTATGGAGAGTTCTTAAACACATCTGAGCAACCTTTCTTGTAGGCGATTCAAACCCTAACAATCAAAACCGTTTAATTCTCTGTTTCCATAAAGAAGCCTATAATGACCCCTGGTATGCGTTACTGTGTGATTTGCAGTTCTTCCTGAGCATATTTGAACCATTCTACTCACAATTCAGTCATAACTATGTTCATATTTTTGTTGTCACCTACTTTAACTCCTTGCTTTTATTTGGGCACTATTCATTTATTGCTTGTAAAGCCTTTGGTTGCTTTAGATCCAGTCATTGAGCGCCCTTTCAGTAATTAAATAGATCCATATTGTGCGTGTTTCTATGGCACTATAATGTTTTGTTAGCATACTACTCTATAGCTACGACTACATGTTGTTACTCAAGTTATTTTGGCAATCCTTTCTTTACTAGTACAGTCTGTCTTGCTAATGATAAACAAAGATTTGTGCTATTTTCATCTGCTAGCAGTTTCAGAGTTTATATGCCTACCCAAGACTTCTATTTACTGCAAAATGTGTTATTGATGGATGTCATCATGTTCAATCATAAGATTGACTTCTTCATCTTAACGTATTGGCCTTTCAAACACCAGATGAATAAAATTTTCCTTCTAGTAGTGTTAACCCTCATTTTCATCAGTTTACTCACATACCGATACCATATGACTTTTCTAATGCCTCTTTCGTAATCTGTTAAATCTTTTCACCTTCAATACTTAATACTGCCTCTCAATTTTATAACATCGTTCATTTACTTTACTATCATGACCATCATGAATAAACTGTAGGTCTTGTGTATGTAGGTCATTTATATGCCTTACCTTTTTCATTACGAATCTTCGTCCTTTCATTTATTTAGTTTATATGCCGGTCCTTTATAACCAATAAAAAAATATCTTTGCAAGAGTTCATGGTGTTGTTATATCTCTTTACACTTTAGATCGTCCCCCTATATTTTAAATTTACTGAGACCAGTAAGCAGTTAAATGTGTAATCTTTTATAAATATGCCTCTATTGGTATTGTTGGAACCCTATTCATTGAACAGTCAATTTAGTTTGATTAGAAGACCTTGTTATCATTATGGGGATGAAATGACTGTGCACTTATAGAAAATGACTTTTAAAGATATTAAGGTTAGCTTAAGAAATGAGGACAGACTAGACGTGTATTTCTATGGACCGAGGGAAGAAAAACCCTATTTCTGCCCTAATTAAACTGTGTAAGGAACTGAGTTATCGTGTCAGTAATGCATTGAATATTAGTGATATGCCAACCACACTCGGTATACGTATCCGTAATTACAGTTTGTGAATTTAGAGATGTTTCATTTGAGGATTTTCAGGATAGTTTTTCCCCCAAGAAACATTGATTTTCAGATCAACCTAGTTCTAGGTGCTCAATCCATTTTCAGAGCCCCTATCATATGACCCTTAGCAGAGTTCAAAGAACTAAAGATTTAGTAAGATGAGTTGTTACAGAAGGAAGTTATTTGACCAAGTGTGTCACCGTGGGAACCCCTAGTTTTATATGTGTAAAGAAGGAAGGCAGAACCTTATGGTTGTGTACTGTGTACAAAGTGTTAAACAAGATCATTATCAAAAACAAGTGTCTTATACCTCAAATAAATGATTTATGGGATTAACTTCCAACAATAGAAGTCTTTTCTAGGAATGATTTAAGGTTTGGATATCACACCTAAATCATGCAACCACAGTTTATCTTTTGCAATAATGCCCTTTTATAGTAATTCTTGAAATTATTTGCTTCTCTCATCTTCAAAACTTAATACTATCCAATATTATTTAATCTCCCTTATATTTCAAACCTACATTTCCTATTAGCGTAATCCTCCATGTCTTTGCAAACCCATTGTTGAATGTACAATAAATTTTTGTTCGACCTTATATGGTTGTCAACATTCCAGTGCTCTCGACCTTCGCCATCTTTATTTCATGATCATGAGTTGTAGTTCATTCCATTGAGGGTTGATTCACACGTCTACCTTACATCTTATTTATTCATAATGATAAACTCGTATAACTTGTTCTGAATTCATAACGTAATTCAACTCTCATTGGTGTGGGTGATTGCGACTGCCCCTTACTCTCTTCATTTTTAACTTTAACTACCACACATATATCTTACATTCTGATAAATAAACTTTCGCATTCTCTATTTAATCTTGTTGTTGTACTCGAACTGGCTTCATATGAGCAAAGGCATGCTCCTATTGTAACTTGCTCAATCTATTTATCTATCCATTGGCACTTTGCTCGTCCAATCCATTCATCTATCCATTACACTTTGCTTGTCCAATTTATCTATCTATCTATTGCACTTTGCTTATCTAATCTATCTATCTATTTATTGAACATTGCTTGTCCCATCTATCTATTGCACTTATCTTGTTGCTTGTGGCTATGAAGTCACCTCGTTGAAGCTCAGTCGCTTATCATCTTGTTTCTAATTTATCAGTTAGACCTGAGTTTAGCCGAGCCATCTTTCTCCTTGGTTGATTATTTATTGAACCCTTTATAAATTACAATTCTTGTGGCATTATATTTCAGAATTCATGATGCACCTATGGTTATCTTTATTCTAACCACCCTATGTTAATCTCTCCTTTATAAATTTTTTCTAGTTTCATTGTTTATTTCTTTTGTTCTTAGACTCACTTGACTACCACTCCCATCATTTTTATCTCTGACAATGTTCATTCTAGCGTCTAATTCGGATTTAGAACAGATCTTAGACTAGTCTGATGAGGGAAGATCATGTGATGAATTAAGAACATCAGATGAGAACATTTTGATAAGTGCGTAATCTCAAACAATGTCTAGCGAAATTAGAGCAAGCCAGAAGAAGCATCAAAAATAATGAGACAGTTCAAGTACAGGCTAAGGTGACACAAGGACTACACAAGATTCATATGGTCATTTTGACCAGAGAAGGGGACAATCAAAGTTCAGATGAGATATAAAGTATTCCAAAGGGCTTCTCTAGTCAAGGGTGTCAAGAGATTGGATATGAGAGACAATTGAGTCCTCATTATATTAGACTTTGTGAGTCAGCATCAAAGTACTTATTAGGAAATGCAATGGTTTTCATACTTATTAGTGGCCAAGATAGAGAACCAGTAGAGTAGAGTACCGCCTTTGCAGTAAGAAGTTTTTCTTTTGAAGAGAATATCAATTCTAAACCAAAGTAATCAAGCCAGTGAAGTCACTGAGGATCTAGAAACTCGATCGGAGGATTAAGCAGTTATGTACTTTGGGCTAATTAAACCTTTTTAGAGGGAAACAGTGAAAACCAACTATCCATACTTGAGGTGGCATTGCATACGTGATCAAAATCGTAAGTTTCAAGGACGAAACTCTTTAAGGGGGGAAGGTTATGATAACCCAACCCTAACCCATATTTATTTATTTAAATCATATTTATTTATTTAATTAATCATGTTTATTCATTTAATTAATTATATTTATTGATTTAATCACTCATAGTTATTTGTTTAACCAAATCATGTTTATTAATTCAGTTACACTCAATTTATATATTTAACGAATTACCTTATGTCATTTAAATTTTTCACTTTCATTTATTGTATTTAATCCTCCTGGCTAGGGGATATTTCATTTGGGTCCCATTTTGTGATTAAAGTTTCATTGATTGTTGATTCAAGTTTCGTTGAGTGATTAAATATCGAGTGAATCGATATTAGGCCTCGATAATTATGGTTTAAGAAATTATTATCATTCGTATTATTATTATTATTATTATTATTATTATTATTATTATTATTATTATTATTATTATTATTATTATTATTGTTGTTGTTGTTGTTGTTGTTTTTTTCATAAGCTCGCAAAAATTTAATTTCGAGTTACGAAAATTCAATTGCATACGATTTACTTCCCTTCCCGGGCCCAACAAGCTTGCCTTGTTAACCATGATTTAAAATTAACCTTAAACTTAACCATGGTTTGCCGAAAAGCTACTTTATGGAAGGTTAAATACTATCCAAGTTATGTTGATTCATTTCTAACCAAGTAAAACCCACACACACTCATCTTCTCTCCTCTTTCTCTCTCTTTTTAAGCTTCAAGTAAGTGATCTCAACTTAGATTCTTTTTATTTTTCTTTTTGTTTTTGTGATTTGGGTTTTGAACATGTTCTTTGGAAGGAAACAACAGTTATTTTGATATTTTTAACTATGGATTGAGCTTGAAGCATGCTAGGGTTTAGGGGCTTGCCATGATCATGTGAGCTTAAGTCAAGTGATGGATTTGGATTGTTTTGCATATGATTTTGTAATCTTTAGTCTTACTGATGATTATGACGGTGTTTTGCGTGATTTGGAATGAGTTGAAGGCGAGTTCAAGTTGGCCATGAACTAGGGTTCCATGATATTGCAAGGTTTAGCTCTCCTTTAATGGCAAGCATGTTATTTGTGTATATTTGATTGAGAAATGAATACTCGATGTATATGATTACGAAGTGAAATTGAGTATTATTGCTTAATATGGTGATGGAAAGGTCTAAAGCTTTGTTACATGATTTTAAGGAGTGATTTTAGATGAGGATTTATGTGAACAGAAAGGAGAAAGCAGTGACAGTGTGGCTGTGAACTGACCAAAAACAAGGGACACATTGCCAATAAATTGGTAACGATGGCCCAGTTAAAAATTATGATTTTTGGTGGATCGATAGATCATTGTGTTAGCTTTTAAATGCTTTTTCAATCACCTTAAACCAAGTTCTATGGCAAAAGTTATGGCTATTTTTCTAGAAGTGCGCAGGTTCAACCAAAACTAAGACACTTATGTGCTAACCTCATTTTGGGAACCCTATTTTAGGAATCATCTTTTGTATTGCAAATGAAAGTTTTTCAAGACTTCTCAGTCTTTCTATATTGGGGTTTTAGGTCTCCATTTGAGGTCAATGGTGAAAGTTATGAATTTTTGAATTGAACTGACCTTTTTTAGTGCAGTTGGGCTGTTATTGCAATTTTTGTACATCGTATACTTAGAGGAAAATTGTGAAAATTTTACTGCAGATTGTCCATATTATTTTCAAACTTCCTATAATATTTCATGAATTTTGGTTGAGTATTTTGACTTTGGTGATTTTTGAAAACATTTTGAGTAATTGTGTAAAGAGCAATATTAAAGATTGAGTGAGATTGATCATGCGCTCATTTTGTGTATTTGGGCCAAGCAAGGTCATTTAAGGGGGAAGTGAATATTCATGAACTTTCATGGAGCTATTAGCTTGATTAATAAGAAAGAAGAAGACAAGTATACAATTTGAGAGCTTGTTTATGAGCTTTAAATTAATTATGAATTTTACAAAGAAAATACCAAGTTTAGTCAACTTAGTAGCTTCTATTGAGTCTAATAACTCATTTGGGATAAAATTTTGTTAGTATAGATCGACGTTGTTTGATATGGCTATTGGAATTTCTCCCATATATATAAAGGTCCATGTTTAATTTCCATGTAACTTTGTCAAATTTTCAGAAATTACTTTCCTGTAGCAGGAGAAATTGGTTAAACTTAAGACAACAAGCCTTAACCGACATTAGGTATTATCCCCAGTTGTAAGAACATTCTTTCTCTTACCTGAGTTAGCCCGGTACCAAGCCTATAAAAGGAATTTGCTTACTGTTCAAAAAAATAAAAAAGAAAGTAAATCCCAATATCCCATATGTAGTGTTGTTCTGATCTCTCTTATTTGATTATGTTAAATTTTTCTGACATCCTATGAGTATGTATCTGACTAATGATTGGACCTGATTGAGCGATGGAATTTTATTTTTGGTGGAATGTAGGTAATGACACCCACGGCAAGTGGCTTCTCAGTAGTAATGCCAGGCCGAAAGTACCCTATTTGTATAGCTGAACCTGCTCCTCTCATTCCTTTCCCTAGGGAAGGCATACGTTGTCCACCCCAGCAACATATGTTTCCCTTCTGTCAAAATCAATTATAACATTTTTCATGTTGGATCGTCTGGTAGTCCAAAATCCATTATGACACTTTCCACGTCTACATTTCCCTTCTCTTAAATCCATTATGACATTTTCGATGTCTGGTGACTTAGTAAAGATACTCTTTCATATCGAGTCGTTATATTTTGACTCAATCACATAAAGAACTGCCTCTTCTTTTCATCAGAGACAAGTTTGGAGAGAGAGAGAGAGAGACAGAGACAGAGAGAGAGAGAAATATCACTCTTTTTATGAACCAGATATATCTATATATATGTAGCATTTGAAGAATGAAAATTGCTTGCTCCTTGGAAAATTGTGAGCATCTCCTTTTCCTAGGCTTACAGACACAATTATATTGAAAAGGAGTATCTTGTGAGACTTCTGTAATCGGTAATATAATATACTTCTATCTAAATGTTAAGAAGAGTTCTTCTAAGTGATGTTAGATACCTCATCCATTCTGCTTGTAGTAAAATCCTCGTTGTCCAAACTAGCAATATATTTGAATAATTATATCAATTGGTCCTTTGACAAGACAATATTTAACGTATTTTTCTTTATTCACTTTATATTTGGTTGGTTTATGAATCATGAGACTTAGGAATAGATCTCACACTATGCCTTGTATATTTGCTTGTATTCAAATTGTGGGGATGATTTGAACTCATATTAGCAAACTAATTCGATCGAAAAATTATGCACACCGCATCAAGACCTCTAACTGGCAGCATAGAAAGTTCAATTCCTACATGCTATAGTCCATATCTGATTCCATCAAAACAAACTTTGACACATCATGCATTTAATGAAAAACTTAGGGGCAACCTAAATCACAAACAAAAGAATTATAAGGTAATTTTTTAGTAAAAAAAGACCGCAATATATTTAAAATATGAAGTTAATGATAGCCTAAAAGAAATACTTATATCATTCTTCTTGCCTCATGGACCTCCTTGTCTAAATTAAAGTCATAGTTAACCTTCGGCATACTCTACATGTTGTCAATCTCGAAAATACATAAAATCTTGTGACATCTTTTGCTTCAAATACTACAAGTTATGGAGATGGCTTTTCCCTCAAAACTAAAAGCAAACTCGTGCAACATATGAAAGATCTGCAAGCAGTTTGCCATCATGAAAGAATGAGGTGGTTAGCAGTTTAAAGTAGTCTAACAAATTTGCATGTTTGAAACTGAAACTTATGCATGTAAAGGGTCAATTACATCTGTATGACATGGGTGTACTTCCTTGAACCAAAATCACAACTCCTCTCTTATTTCCTACAATCCAAGGCCCTCATAGAGAAACGAAGTCGGTGCTGTCTAAAAACTCTAAGATCCGATCGTGGGAAAGAATTTAGATGGAATGAGTTCGACAACTTCTGTAAAAAGGAAGGTATTGAAAGGGAGCTTATAGTTAGGTGCGCAGCTCAAGAAAATGATGTTACGAAAAGAAGGAACAAAACAATAGTTGAAATGGCTCACACCATGTTGCAAAGCAATTTGCGAAAATAGTTCTGGCATGAAGTAGTAAATACAACTGTCTACATCTGTAATCGCTCAAGAAGACACCGCATGAAGCATGGTTCAAGAAGAAGCCCAAGGTAGATCATTTCAAAGTTTTTAGGTGTATTACCTATTCGCACTTCCCAAAAGAGGATAGGGAAAAGTTAGATGGTAAAGGAGGAAAGTGCATATTCATTGGCTATAACAATCAATCTAAGGGGTATCGTCTCTACAATCCAAAAACTAAGAAGTTAACTATTTCAAGAAATGTCATATTTGATTAAGCATCCAAATGGATTTGGCCAGATAATCTAGTCCAGTAATCAACTCAAGTAAATTTTCGCATTCAAGAAATTAGAGAAGAAAGGCCTCTTGACGTGGGTATGTCTCCACTAGCAAGACCATCTTCAAGTGAATCAAGTTCTTTAAGCCCTACCCCAAAGCGTAGTCCATCAAGTCCTCCTCAAACCATTCTAAGGCCTCAACAAGAAAGACATTTACCAACTTATCTACAAGACTATGAATGTGACCAGGTAATCATAACATTCTTTGCAGGTGAACCACAAACCTTTCAAGAAGTTGCCAAATATGAAAGATGGATTGAGGCAATGAATGAAGACATCAGAATGATTGAGAAAAATAATACCTGGCAGTTGGTGGATAAGCCTCAAGATAAAGAAGTCATCAGACTTAAATGGGTATATAGAATCAAATACAATGAGGATGACTCGATTCAAAAGTATAAAGCCCGTCTAGTCACTGAAGGGTATTCATAGCAACCTAGGATTGACTTTGACAAGACATTTGTTCCTATAGCTCGCATTGAGACAATAAGAACAGTAGTTATTGTAGCAGCAGAATTGAAGTTACAAGTCTTGCAACTTCATGTGAAGTCAGCATTTCTAAATGATGAGCTAGAAGAAGAGGTCTATCTTGAACAACCTCAAGGGTATGTGGTGGAAGGTCTTGAAGATAAGATTTATAGACTAAAAAAAGCATTATATGGTGTTAAACAAGCACCACGTGCCTAGAAAAGCAGAATTTATGAGTATCTACTTCAAAATGAATTTATGAAGAGTCACAGTGAACCATCCTTATATATTAAGACCCAAGGAGAAGATCGTCTAAATTTGTGCCTATATATTGATGATCTTATATACACTAGAACAAATCAAAGGATGATTGAAGACTTCAAGAAGGCCATAATGGCCAAATTTGAGATGACAGGCTTGGGATTACTTCATCGGCATGCAAGCAAAGCAAACGCCAAGGTCAAATATTTATCTCCCAAGAAAGATATGCAAAAGATCTCCTTAAGAAGTTTAACATGCTTGACTACAAGCCACCATCAACACCTATGGCAACAAATGAGAAACTTTCTAAGTGTGACAACTAGAGAAGGTAGATGGATCAACTTATTGTAGTCTGATTGGATCATTGATCTATCTCACTAATACCGGACCAGACGTAGTTCATGTCTTCATCATTATCTCTCAATTCATGAGCGAGCCCAGTAAAGCTCGCTTTGCAGCAGCCAAGAGAATTCCAAGGTACATAAAAGGTATAAAGAATTATGATCTTTTATATAAGATAGATAAAGACTCAAGGCTTGTCGGGTATATAGACAGTGATTGAGGAGGATGCGTGGGTGATAGAAAAAGAACAAGTTAATATGTGTTTCTACTAGCCTCCAAGGCCATCACCTGGCCATCTAAGAAGCAAGCAACAACAGCACTATCTTTTGCAAAAGTAGAGTACATTGCAGTTACAGGCACAGCATGTGAAGCAGTATGGCTTAGAAGAATGTTAGGTGACCTACATCAAGATAACAAAGAACTAGCAACACTTTTTTGTGATAATATGTTAGCGGTAGTGATGAGAAGGAACCCAGTCATCCATAGTCGAACCAAGCATATTGAGATCTTACATCACTTTATTCAAGAACTCATGAAGAAAAGGGAGATCAAGCTACAATTTTCCAAAATATATGAGCAACTAGCAGATACATTTACAAAAGTAATCTCAAGTGAGAAGTTCATCCATTTTAGGCAACAGCTCAGAGTACAAGGATGTTTCTATATTAAAGGGGTGTTATAAATTAAAAATCTAGAAACATCTTGATGTTAAGGTTCTAGAATGTTCTACAATATTCCGACATCTTCTAGATTACCGTAGAATCTTCTGGAATATTTTAGAACCTTCTAGAATATTCTAACACTATCCTGATAACTGTAAAAGCTTCGGAATTACCCTAAAGTCTTCTAGATCCTTCTAGAACTTTCTAAAAGAATTCTGTAGAATGTTTCAAAATATATATTTAGATAATTCTATGAAAATCTTCTAGATAATTAGAATATAATATTTAGATATTTAGGAGGATATTAGGATGGAAAGTTACAGAAGCATATTCATAGGATCACATTAATCTCCACCATCCATTGAGAAGGTGGATGACTATAAATACCCTCAAGGAGAGCTCATTTATAACAAAGGGGAAAAAAAGAAAGTAAGCATTCAGTAATACAAAGCATCAATTCCTACAATTCTTATCTTCTATACATCTTCAAACATTTTCCCACACTTACTTCTATTATGAAATTAATTACTAAATCTGTTTTGAACTACCTAAATGCCAAGAAAGTAGTAGAAATCCCTCCATTTTACATGAAAAGCTTGAGAACAATGATAATAAAAGGTTATACAAGAGATGAACAGCTACATATCGATAATAATATGACCGATATAAAGGAGTGACATCGAAGTGTAAATACTAGTTGCTACACAAACACTGAGGGATCAGCATTACTTTCAAAATAAGATAGTAGAAATGAACAAAAAGTCAAAAAATGGAACTAAAAGTCTAAAACTATGAAACTGCTTTCAAGATTTCAAAGTGTATTTCAAACTATAAATAGTCTTTTTGATCTCAGGGACATAATTTCGTCTTTTGATCTTGCAAACCTAATTTAGGGAATCTAGCTGAATAAATAGTTTAAGTTCTTTCATATGAATCTTCTGGGTTACATTTCTATGTAAAAATACATTTTTAACATCTAACCTACAACTAAGTCAATCAAAAGAAAAAACAAAGGAAAGAATCAAATTTTATCCAGTTTAACAAACTAAAGGTTTCAAAAATATAGAATGGCTCAAACGGTGTGACACTTGTTCCCCTTAGGTAAGGTCTTAGCCCTTTCGGATTCGAGTATTATCAATGAAGAAAATCTTTAATGGGAGAACTCTATTCCTTATTAAGCCAATATTAACTCACTTTCAGTGGATTAGTGAATCAAAGACAAAAAAAAGGACTACAGGTCTTATGGCAATCAATACTAATAGAGGAACCCTAAGGATACATTTGTACTTTTATAGTATTT
>NCQT01077708.1:643-15386 GCA_002740465.1 Stenocereus thurberi | reverse complement strand
GTTCAGGTTCTTCTTGAATAGAATCCTTGTATGCATCACCTACCAACAACCAACATTTAGTTGACGGACCTAATTCTCTTAAGGTAGCAGCATAGGGGATTGTCCACTCCTGCTGTCGATATTGCCACTCCTGGGGGTTCAAAGGGAAGACCCTCTTGTGTTGTTGCTCCCCCAACTTCTTCTTTTTGCCCAGGACTCGGCTTTCAGAGCATCATTACTAATGTCATGCAAGTATGGGGTTTGAATACTTGACTAGCTTGAAAAGTACGAACTTTGATGAAGTAGAGCTAAAATTCAAGGAGCCTCAATGGTCTATAAGGGGATTGAGTGGCTCTGTGGGGACCCAAAAACCTTGAGAAAGAAGGGGAGGACTATGGACGCACTGTATCTGCCTTTTTATCATTAAAGAAAGCTGTTTCCATGTGTTGTCACGCTGATGATGTGGAGAAGCACAAGGCTTTGTGCACTGAGTAGGTCAATCTTGCTTAATCACATCTTGCCATGGTTCATGCAGATCTTGATGCACCGATAGAGATGCTTAAAGGAGCAGTGCAGAAAATTGCTGATTTAGAGGAGCATTTCGTGTTGCCTGGGAAGTGGAGCACTAGCTTAAGGGCGATGTCTAAGTCAAATCTATCTTGCTAGTGGCTGTTGAGAAGGAAGCTGATGCAAAATCCAAGGTTCTTGCTGACCTTGAAGTGGTGCCTACTCTCTCACCTAAAGATGCGAAAGAGTTAGAGAGGCATGAGTAGATCATGCTAGAGATGCAATCTTCGCTTAACACAATACTTGGACACCGACTGATTTGTTATTTAGTTTATTTTGTTCCTTCTCTCTTTTTTATAATAAACGCTTGTAATAAACTTTGTGTCGTCTATCATGCTAAGAACATTTTGTTTCCCCTGTCATCCCTTGCTTTTGTTTTTTATGTTTAACTACACTTGGTGATTTATTTACCAAGCTTCCTACGTACTTATGGAAACTTGTAATTTCCAGTAAGAAAAAGTCATCATGCAGTTCAACAAAGTATACTTTGATTAATTGTTTTGTCGTTCACAGTTTATACTCTTGCGGACCACGAGTAGTACAAAGATTTTTTGTTTGTTTTTGCTGTTCACAGTTTATACTCTTGAGGGCCAGGAGTAGTATAATGATTTTTTTTGTTTTGTCATTCACATATTATACTCTTATGGGCCAAGAATTGTACAATGATTTTTTTTGTTTGAGTGAACAATTTAGCCTCTTGTTTGGGAGTTGTTTTGTTTTTTTTGTGTGTGAACAGTTTGAGCCCTTGTTCGGAAGCTATTTTATTCCTTTTTTTGTGTGTGTGAACAACTTAAGCTCTTGCTCAGGAGCTACTCAAGCATTTTTTCCTCAAGGGAAGTAGTGCTTTAAGAACTTGCCATTTATTAGTCCCACTCGAGCCCTTTGTTCATCTACTATGTTGGAGGCACCATTTGAATATACCTCACGGACAACATAGTGTCCTTCCCATTACGAAGTGAACTTGCTGCATGTCTTAGGGGTCATGATGATTAGCCTCTTCAGTGCAAACACCTGATCCCCAACTTAAAACAAACGCGATTGCACTTTTTTTTTAAATGCTCGAGTTAGGCGAGTCTGATAACATTCTAACTTTTCCTAGGCTTGGAGTCTTTTCTCATCGAGTGCCTTTAATTCTGCTAAGTAAAGCTGATGGTTTTGATCCTCACTCAACCCCTCTTGTATAGCAATGCACAATGACGGGATTTGAATTTCCAACGGTAGGATGGCTTCTACTCCGTATATTAGAGCGTAAGGGGTTGATTATGTTGATGTCCTATACGTGGTTCGATATGCTCAAATAGCCACCCCCACCCTCTCATGCCAGTCTCTCTTAGATTTCGAGACCACCTTTTTCAGCGGATTGTATGATATTTTGTTGAAAGCTTCTACTGGGCCATTTGTAGGGACATGGTACATTAATGACTTATGCTGGCCAAACTTGAATTTCTCACAAATGCTAGCCATCAATTTGTTGAAGAATGGTTTATCATTGTCTGTGATAATGTATCGACGCACACCATATTGATAAATGATGTGCGTTCTAACGAAATCGACAACATTCTCCTTCTTAACTTCTTTTAAGGCAATCACCTATGCTCATTTAGAGAAATAGTCGATGGCAGCCAAAATGTATAGATGACCCACAGAAGACTTAGGAGTAAGGATCCTACAACATCAAGTCTCCATGCCTCAAAGGTCAAGATGCCATGGTTGGATGGAGTGGGTTTAGAAGCTGGTGAAGTGAAGTTAGTATGGAATGGACATGCATCACACCTTTTTGCATAGTCAATACAATCAAGCACCATATTGGGCTAATAATAACCCATTCTTTTGATGCGTTCATGTAACTTGGGTCCTAATTAATGTGCACTACACACGCCAGCATGTCCTTCTTACATTACATGTTTTCCTTCTTCGTCATCCAAACATCTAGCTAGAGACTGAGGAAGGAGTGTCGGTACAACGTTCCTTTGTAATAGAAGAAACGTGAAGCTCTTGTTGAATTTTTATCCTATGCCTCACCTCACTTGCCAGCTTCCTATGCTTCAAGTAGTTAATAAGTCGCTGACACCAATCTTCTTTATCTATCATGGAAACAAAGACCACTTTGACTTCTTTGTCACCTTCATCCTCGAGCGACGTAACGACCATTGCCCGTAAACTAGAACATTAATGTTCTCTTCTACCCCCAGTGCCACAGTGACTGTAAAGTTTGCAAGCGCACGAGCCATCTTGTTGGCATTGCTAGGGACATCTTCCAATTTTGCAGTTTCTAGCCTATGCAACAGTCGTAAGCAATGCTTGTGATATAGGATAAGATCATCTTTCTTCACTCCAAATTCTTCTGAGAGTTGGCTGATGACCAATTACGAGTCACCGTAGATGTTAGATCTTTAATCCCCATGTCAATTACCATTTGAAGGCCTAGCATGAGCGTGTGATATTTAGCCATACTGTTAGAGCACAGTTAGGTCAGCACGAATGAATATGAAAAAATGTGCTTTTCAGGGGAGACTAGTACAACTCCTTCGCCTACCCCATCATGTCTGGAACCACCATCGAAGCACATTTCCTAATGTGGAAGGACATTGACAAAGAACACGTCCTTCCCAAGAAGGTCATCATTTTGTCCCTAATTATTAGGAACTGGATGGTCTACTAAGAAGTTTACCAGCGCTTGGCCTTTAATGGCCCTTTATGGCATATAAACTAGATCATACTATTCTAAGATAACCGCCCACTTTACAAGCCATCCATTCAGAATTGGTCTTGACAAGATGTACTTTATTGGGTTAGCTTTGGAGATAACATGCATAGTATGGGCATGCTTTTGAATAGCAAATACAAGAGCCAAGCACATTTTTTCAATTGGTGAGTAATTAAATTCAACCCCAACCAAGGTCCGACCTAGGTAATAGAGAGCTCTTTTCTTGCCTTCAGAATTTCATTAGGCACATAATGTTCTAAGTGAACATTCTTACATTGCGATGTAAAGTATGAGGAGCTTGCCAGAAACAGGTGCCCCTAATATTGGAGGACTTGACAAGTATCTTTTGATGCTATCGAAAGCCCTTTGACATCAATCATCCCATTCAAAAAGTGCTCCCTTTTTCATGAGGTGGCTGAAAGGGTGATAGCGACTAGCAGTTTAGGATGAACCTTCTGATATCGCCAAGCATTCTTGCAAACCTCAGAGCTTTTTGAGGTTCTTGGTGGAGGCATGTCCCGAATTGTTTTTATCTTAAGCTTAACCAATTACGATGCCTCTATGTCAGACAATAAAGTCTAGGAATTCCCAGATGTGGCGCCAAATGCGCATTTCAGTGGACTCATCTTTAGTTAGCATTTTTGCAATCTTTCGAAGATTTGCCGGAGGTCTTATAGATGATCTAATCTCTTTTTGGACTTGACCACCAGATCATCCACACATCACTCCACATTTTTGTGTAACATGTCTTCAAAAATGGTTTGCACCATTGATAGGTCGCTCTCGCATTTTTCAGGCCAAAAGGCATCACCTTGTAGCAAAAGATGCCCTTCGATGTACGGAACACTGTGGCCTCTTGATCTGCTAGTGCCATATGAATCTGGTTATAGCCTATAGTGCAATCTATGAAGGATAAGGCTTCATGACCAGTGGTAGCATCAATCGTGAGTTCAGTGACTAGAAGTGGACATTCATCTTTTGGGCATGTATTATTAAGATCTCGAAAATCCAACAAATTCGAAGTTTCTTCCTAACTGGGTCGATGTTTGCATTCCAAATTGGATACTTCACCTCGCTTATGAACCCAACATGAATGAGTTTGTTTACGTCCTTTTTTATTTCAGGTATTAACTCAGGCCAAAAATACTGTTGAGGTTACTTTTTAGGTGAAACACCTTTTTTAATGGACTAGTGGTGAACCGCAACCTTAGGGTCTAATCCAGGCATTTCCTTGTAATTCCAAGCAACACATCTTTATATTCCCAAACAAGCTTAAAATACTCTTTCTCTTCCTTGGGCGTGAGCATGGTGCTCAGATAAATAGAGTGAGGTTCTTCCACTAATCTTATAGTCAACTCTTTAAACAAGTCAACCGTGGCTTGCCTCCCATCCTTTAAAGCCTCTGGTGCTTTAGTGAGTTCTATTTCAGAATCTAACTCATCGACCTCTTGTATCGTGACGTGGTCAGAAGAAGCTTATTCCTCCTCCTTAGTCCTTTCTTTTGAGCTAACATTAGCCCATGGCTAGTGAGAATTAGGGTACAACTCCTTATTTTTAGCGAGTCATCCACCTTCACTTCCAAAGTGAAAATATGCTTCATGCGTGAATGAATGGCACTTTGGACTTTATTTATTTCGCCCAGACATCTGAATACCGAATCCCTCTCTTGTGAGGATAGTGAGCTTGATGGCATTTCACCTATCTTGATTCTGGTGAAGACCGAGGGTTTAGGCTGTTTATCCTGTTTTAGCCTATGGAAGACAGAAGGTCTCAGAATTTTATCATCTCCTATCCTACTAAACACGAAAGGGCACTATCGTGGCATAGACGATTGCAACATGTCAAACACCAATGTTCTTAGGTTAGTCTTAGCATCTTCACCATCATTATCATCAACCTCCTCAGCTGTGCCATATTGTGTGAGGGATTGCTATCCTTACATCATCCTAAAATCCTTATGGGCTGAGGTGGTACATAACCAAGGCCAACTTTATGTGTTAACTTCAGGTGTTGTAACATTGTCCCCTTGACTACATATGATCTTTTCTGCATTATTAAATCAGTAAGGCTTAGCTTCGATTACATGCCTCAAAGATGTTAGCCATAACCGAACCTCTTCATTAACTTTTATGCATTAGGATCAAACCCATCACTGGTGCGCATCCTCAGCAAGTCAGTTTATTCTTAGAGTGAGCCTTTAGTAGAAAAGAAACCAGGGAGAGGATCCTTGGTTAATGTACTTGGCTTCACCTTATAAAATGAAAGCACGTCCTTTTCTTTGAGAACATGCCAGCTAGCTTCTTTGAACTTGACGTCAACCTTGGTTGTACTCTTGGGACTTGTACATTTGCTAAATGGTGATTCACCCTCCTTTCAACTGGACTTACGAATGTACTTGAAGACTGGCACTGCCAGGTTTGTCGCGATAATTGTTGCTTGACAAATGCGACTGAAATTGTTCGCTCATTTTCCTCGTTTCATTGTTGTTGTGGCTTGATGTTGCCATCATCACCATTTTTAAGAGGAGCACAGGTCTCCTTGGCATTCTTTACACTACCTTTTCCTATAGAGTATATAGCTGCTAGCACAGTTTCTCTTGGCATAGTATCTTCCTCGAGGAACTTTGCTTCAGCTAAATATGATTCGGCCATGGTAAAAGGTTTAACATCACCATTTATCTAATTTTCACCCTCCCAATAGTACTTGAGGCAGTGGTGCAGGGTTGACACTACCAGTCCGCATTCATGTAACTAAGGACGCCCAAACATCAACTTGTATGAGGTCTTGGAGTCTGTCGCATGAAAAATTGATGATGTTATCAAGTCACCAATCATCAACTCTAAGCAGATCATACTAATTAGACGTTGCCCTTCTAGATTGAACCCTTGTATCATCATTTGGCTTCTACATAATTCTTCGATGGTGATTCCCAAGTGATTCATAGTAGACTTTAGCATGATGTTGACTGTTGAACCACCATCCACTAGAATTCGCTTAACCATTTGCCCCCAAATATATCCAGTAAACAAACAACGGTCGACTATGTGATTTAGAACCTAACAACAAGTCATCATCATTGAATGTCATAGCCATATTACAGGTGGCACATTACGCAGGACTGCGCATAAGTGGTGCATCCTTTAACTTGTCAGCATATAGCTTTGCTTGGCAAATGGCAACAACAATTTGTTCGCGCATTTCCTCTGGCAGTTGGAAACTCTGCTATCAACCCATGTGCATGGCAAAGCTTCTAAGACAGTGAGGACCTTGTCATCTCTTTTAAACAGGGCACTTTGTTCTTCATTTGTCTCTTCATCGTCAAATTTGGAACATGAAGTCATGTTGACAACTATGCTGCTAAATAAACTTTTCAAGAAGACTTCTCTTCAGGCAATGGAGCCAGATGGTTTTTGATGAAATGGTTGGACAACCCAAACTTCATACTGCTTATTAGCCGCCTACATCATTCTTCCTTGACTTTTCTTGTGATGAGGTGATGGTGGCTTGCCTTGCTTTTACTACCCTGACTTGCGCCTGACAACCACGATCCATCGTTTGTCATCCCTTTTAAAGGGGTTAGATGCGTGAATGATCTTTGGTGGTTGAGATAGGATTAGCAGTAAAAGAACTATCGGTTCCAGACTCTCAAATTGTATTATGATTAGCTTCTTCTTCAACCAAGAGGTTGAATTGTATTTCATCAAAGCCGCCAACAATTCACCCTATGTTGACACGAAGGGGCATGATGCTCACATAGGATGGATGTGTCATACCCTATGTTTCATCCAAATCTAGAATAAGTCTTCCATCCCTAGCCAATTGCATGATGTGCTCCATGAAAGTAATGCACTTTTCACGAGGGTAACTAATGACCCTATGACAGCGACAGTATTTTGGGTCAGTAGTACTCCCAGCTTCTTCTAGACGCTTTGGCTTAGACAATTCGATGACAGCCTTCTTGAGCAAATCACCTAGCATGCCTGATAAATCTGAGTCAGGAAATAGGTACTTTTTTTTCCTGAAGCTCTTTTAGTGTGGGACGTTTCTTTGTCACATCTTTGAACAACAGGCTCTTCTTGTCCTCTAATTTAGGCTTTCCCACAATCCGAATTGGTTGACTTGTAGAGGCGGACATCGCTTAGATGGTCTTGTTCTTAGAGAACTTAACATTCTTCTTGAATTGAACTTTGTACTTCTTTGATTCAGTAGAATAGAAGGAGTTGCCATGATGACCAGCTATCTTCGGCTCTATATCATGCGCCTTTGTTGCCAACTCTTGAAAAGTCCTAGGTTTGCTCATTTGTAGGATGTACAACAAGTCCTAATTGATTCTTTGGGTACACATTTCAATCACAGAAGCCTCAGATTGTCAATGTTCGCATTCAAGGCTAAGTGTGCACCAGCGGTTGATGTAGTCAAGAACTGGCTCATCGTTTCATTGTTTTGTGTCTGTCAACTCAGTTATGCTAACAGCACACTGAGTGTTGTAGACCCTATTAAGGAACTATTGCTCCATTTATTTCCAACTGTCAATGGACTCAGGCTCTAGGTCAGTATACCAATCAAAGGCAATACCTTTTAACATTCGGACAAACTACTTTACCATGAGGTCTCTATCATTCCTAGCATTATTGCATATCTCAATGAGTGTATGACATATTATTTTGGGTTATCTTTCCCATCAAACTGTTGGAACTTAGGGGGTTGATAACCTTGAGGCATACGGAGAGCATCAACCCTCTTAGTGGAAGGCTTGCTGTATATGTGAGTTCTGCGCGAACCTCCTCCTAGTTGTGCCTTAACTGCATTTGCTATTAAGTCTTGGATTTGCTCGATAGTCATTGATCTAGAGGACTTGACATTTTTAGGCGTACCACCTTTATTTGGCTGCTTTTCATTGTCAGAAGCTTTATTATAGATGAACATTTTTCCTAAATCTTTACTTTCTAAGTCTTTTGCAGAAAATTAAGCTTATTGTTTTTCTAACTTCTTGGTTAGCTTATCAGTCTTTTCCTCTTGAAGCTTGATGCGTGTTTTCTTTTCTTTGGTCTCCCTGGTGAGTTTTTCTAAGGCGGTCATCATGTTAGCCATCTCCTCTTCCCAATTGGTTAAGTCTATTATCATAGCTGGCATTACAGTTTTTAAGGACATAGCTTCAGTTTCTGACAAGCGTACCCCTTTTAGTGAGGGCAAAGAAGAATCACTACTATAGTAGTCTTCTACTTCACATGTTGGAGATTCAAGATGGAGGTTTTGAATTTCATCCATCCAAGAAGAAACTTTTTGTTGCGTCTGCAAGCCTTGGAGTTAGGGTAAGGGCGTCACTATTTGCCTAGCTACGGTCAGCGCAGCGTTTTCCCTACTCCTTGTCTCCATTGTGTGAGTTTACCTGCTAGAAGTGATGTCTGTTTTATAGAATCTATGAGAGAGAGATCCCATGCTCTTCTTCTTCTAAGCTTGAGAGGCGACGCTCTTCATGGACATGTCTTCTTTGAAGAGGGAACTCTTGAAACTTGAAAGTTTTGATTTTTAAGAGAAAGAGATGAGAGATATAGAGGTCTCAACAAATGTGCCGAAAATTTGTAAACACAAATTTCGAGCCCAAAATAAATTAGACAAGAATTTGAGTACAAAATTGAATCTTTGTATTGATTTGTATATAGGTACAATCTCTATTGAATACAATGAAAGTGATCCTCCAATTTGATATCCCTGAATGAGTTTGAATGAGCTTTATCTTGAAAGAGGGTCTAAAAGGCTTAATCCCAATGAAGATGAATACTTGATCTTTAAGGGATAACAGTACGTCCTTGTTATCTTCCTTCAAATAGTGGATATTTGAGCGTTCATGATTTCTTTCAATTTTCCAACCTTGAATGAAACGGGGGTAAGAGCCTATTTATAGGAAAATCCCCCCTTTCCCTTGAAAAATCAAGATGGACTTAGACCTCATTTTGGGCCTTCAATTGAACCTTATCTTGGATTCATTTGACTTATGAATCATTTCCTGCCTTAGGCTTTGACTCAGGCCTTGACATGGGAGTCTCTTGCGTTTCGACGGGGCCTTGACTTCAAAGTCGTTTGGGCTTTGACTTGAAAGTCGTTTGGGTTTTGACTTGGACGTTGTTTGGATTTGGTTAAATCCATTAAAAGGGTTGACCTAAATAATAAATTTAATTTTAACTCTTGGTATGGCACATATAAATTTTTTAGTACCTACAGGCGATAACTAAGGTAATTGTCTTGCTCAGTTATTAATGCTCTCAAATCTAGGAACAAATTGGGATTTGTGAATAGAAAGCTAGGAAAACCAAAAGATGATACCCCAAAAGCTCATGCCTAGGGAAAGTGTAACTCAATGATTATAGCTTCACTTTACAACATCATCGACAAAAATCTACACAATTCAGTGGCCTACGATGATACAGCTTTAGATATTTGGGTTCATCTAGAAGAGAGATACTCTAAAGATAATTCAATGAAAATGCATCAACTAAAGCGTGAAATAACGTTTGTGAATCAAGGGGTTTTGTCAGTCACAGATTACTTTACAAAACCTAAAACCCTGTGGTATGAACTGGGGACTTGCTAGCTGCTTCCTAACTGCAAGTGTGATTGCAAGTTTGGAGCGATAAAAGATGTGAGCAGAATATTGGAACAAGAAAAAGTGCACCAGTTCCTCATGGGCCTCAATTCCGATCAATTTGGGACGGTAAGATCAAATTTCCTTTCAATAAAGACATTGCCCAATCTCAACAAGATCTAAGCCATGACTCTTAGAAAAGAGAAACATCATAGCCTCATTCGTGGGATTGAAAGCAGACTCTAGTGAAGGGCGAGAACCAATATGGTGGTTTAACCCCCATGTACGTAGACAGATACTTTGTTTTGTTCAAGGAAAGAGAATTGCAAGAGCAAATGAGTGGCAAGACTTTTAACTTTATATCTCTGATCAGTGGGACCTTGATGGTGGTGCTTCACACTACATGACGTCTTATTTATCCATCACTGTGAACCCGTATAATTTCCCTCAACCCCTTCATATAATCATACCTGATGGTAGAGTGGGTACTATTGAAAAAGCAAGAACTATGAATATTGGTTGAAATCTTGCTCTCAATGATGTGCTGTACATTCCAAATTGCACATGTAATCTTTTTTCAATACCGCAATTGACAAATAATACTAATTGCATTATATTACTTATGGTGTCGATTTTTGTCTCATATAGGACCTTACCCCGAAAAATTTTACCGGAGTGGGTGATTTGAGGCATGGGTTTTACTATTTGAGGATTAATGCGAGTGGAAACATTTTCACAGATGTTTAAAACAAAGACTTAGTATTGTAGCATCAACATCTAGGGCAGCCCTCGTTTGATAGTTCGACTACATTATCCACTATTTTTGGCTTTAAGTCGATTTTTATGAATGCAGTGATGTTTGTCATACAGCAGAACAAACAAGAACAGCTTTTGTTGTTAGTGTCTAGAGTAAGCAAATCTTTTTCTTTAGTTCATTGTGACTTGTGGGGCATATACAAGATGTTGTCTTTGAATAGTTGCCATTATTTTTTGTGCATCTTGGATGATTAGAGGCATGATATATAGGTGTTTTTACTGCATGATAAAGTTGAAACTTATGATCACTTTGTCTATTTCTGGTAAAAACACAATTTGGGATGTCAGTTAAAAGAATTTGTAGTGATAATTGTACAGGGTTCACAAATTGGCCTTTACCCCAAAAAAAAAAAACCAAAAAAACAAAAATCTTGATAATGGAATCGGTCATGAGACCTCATGTGTAGACACCCCTTAACAAAATTGGAAAGGTGGAACGTAAAAATCGTCACCTTTTAAATGTAGCACAGGCTCTGGATTGTAGGTGTCTCTTCATATTCAATTTTGTGGTGACTGTGTTCTCGTTGCCATTTATCTTACAAATAGAACACCTAGCAAAGTACTCAAATCAAAAACCCCTCAGGAAGTTTTCTTTGAGAAACCACCAGACTATAATCACATCAAAGTCTTTGGCTGTCTGTGCTATGCCCACAATCATAATCGCATACGTGATAAATTTGATGCTAGAGCTATGTGTTGTATTTTTTTGGGATATTCTTTAGGCCAAAAAGGATGGAAGGTTTCATGGAAAAGAAACAACGTTTGTATTTCAAGATGTGAAATTTCATGAAACTATTTCCCCATATGCAATAAAGACAAATGGGCCAAATTATCGTATCCCTGAATACTTTAGCCAAGGATTTGAGCTAGATGACATGGTTGGAACTAAAGAGCCCACAACGAGCATGCGGGACAATAAAAGGGGGACATGTAGTTGTAGAAGGAAGAATGGTAGACATGTCCATAGCAGGCCTATCTATTGACAGCATGAAGCACACAGAGAGTCAGCTATACAAACAAATGACATTGGATCGGATCAGGGGGAGACACAAAGCCTAATAAATGGGCTGTTTCAGGGGGAGCAACAGTGCCCCACAAATGGGCTGGTTCAAGGGAAATCAAATTGAAGAGAAGAAGGAATCTGGTTTTGGACAGTGCGGGAATTAAATCAGCAATTGGCCTGACTACCTAGCGACCTCAGCATGAAAGACGGGCACCCGCAAGGTGTTGAGATTGTATTTGTTTGCCATGCTATATCCTCTAACATCCCCTTCTTGTTTTGAGACAGTCTCAATGGTAAAACATTGATTTTTGTGGATGGTGTTGGGGTATCATGGGCTTCTGTGATGTTGAGAAGAGAGGCCTTGTATTTACTCTTCTTCAGTCTCTTTGGGTTGCAAGACATAAATGAGTTTGGAGGAAAAAAGATGGGATGTGATGAAGATTATTGACTCTGCTTCCCAGACCTGGATCACCACTCCTAAACCCCTGAAATCCGAATGAANNAAATATGCATCCACATTTATTTTGAAATTTCCCTGGCTCGGTGGTTGCCACCGCTGTCTTTCAAAGCTTTGCTCCATGTTCTGAGCTTGGCGATTCTCTGTCATCTGGGTCAGAGTGCTTCCGAGACCAGATAAAACTACGTGGTGGAACAATTCAATCTATCTCTTAAGGCTTATCATTACATTTATTGTTAGCATACGAACACTTATTTACAACCCAAAAAAAAAAAACAATTTACAATAGCTAGGTAAATTCAGGTCAATTGAAATTCGTGCAGCTAAATTAAATATATTCATTTGTACTAAAAATGTACATGTCTATGTACTATTGATAAGTCCAAATCTTAATAGAAATAAATTAGTTAGTCAAATTCAGTCAAATAAGTCTAAACAAATTTATTTGAGGTAAATCGGGCGAAAAATTAACTGTGAATAACATGCCCAAGTTTTTTAGAAGTTAAATTATCTAAACTTTGTTTAGTTGAAATAACTTCAACGACATTAAGCTAAACCAAACCAGCCTAATCACAACCAAAATTTCGCTAAACCGACTTTCTTCTCCCGGTTAAAGTTTACCATCCAAATAATGCCTTCCCACGAGACAAACCATCAAAAATTGGAAATTTCACCGGATCAAACACTAGGGGGCTAGGGGCCGATAACTCTGTTTTGAGCCAATAATTAATTGCACCTTGCAAGCGCAATTTACCCATAAAACAACCAAAAAGGAAAAAGACACAAAACAATCATTTACATTAATTTCAGTAAGACCAGCCCACAATATATTCTCAGCGACAACCCAGACTCGGCTAGCTTCAGCTCAACCGACCCAACCCCTCATAAAACTGTTTGAGCTTGAAGAGGGGTTCGTCTGGGCTGGAGAACCCCTTCAGACTAATATGTACTGGCTTCTGCTGGCTATGCACACGAGCAAAACATGAAGGGCCTAGATCAGCTGTTGAATAAGATACTACCCATCCATAATGTGACCCATAAATTATATTGCAACAGAGATTTTGAATGTGTCTCACTTTCTGGGGACGAGGGAGGGTTGTTTTAACTACAAGTTCACATCAAAAATTGCCATGAACACTCGATTCCTTACACCTCCGCCTTTCATTCCCCTCCCTGCATGGCTTATATTTGACTACGGTTAATTGCATCCAAAGAACTACACAAGCAATGAGAAGTTTCACCCTTGTTGCCTCATCACTAACGAAATTCACTCATCCAAAGTGTGAGTGATTTTGTCGCCATTTCGGATAGCAAGTTCGCAAACACTCATTGAATCTCCTCCTCCCGCTGATCCTCATCTTCATTCTCATCGGGCAATATCTGAGTTAGTAAAGAATACTTGACCAGTAGAGAGATCTTCCCCTTCTCAACTATAAGCCGAGCTCCAGAAACAACCCAGTAACCCGCGTTGTCTTGTGGCCCTCTTGTCATCTCCATGGTGTCAACAAATCTCAGAAGCTTGGGTGCTTGGACTGGGACTGGAGGACCACCAGGATAAACAGCAGAGTTGATATTCACATCTGCCGGCTGTGGTGGTGGTTTTGCCACTGACGTGAAGGGATGGCTGATTAATATTGATATGAGTCCCGACTTCCGGACCAAACCTTGTGATCCATCCCATTCTGGAGCTTTGACCAGTGTCGCTCCCAAAACTGTGGAAAAACGGAGCCTCAGATAGAGGAGCCGTTTGAAGCCATAATCCCCTACTCGCAGCTGGGCTCCAGTTACAATTAAAAATTCATTATCGGACTGAAATGGAGCTGTACATACATGAGAAAAGTTTTTCCATCCAACCTTCTCATAATAAACCACGTTCATAGGTCTCCTGCCGAAAATTGCCATTTGGATCATCTTTCAACTGAAACATTTTTGGAACAGATGAAAGATGCTGCAGGTCAATGGCACAGGCGGTTGCTTCTTCTACCTTCAAGATAAAGCCGCAAACCGGTCACAGGCCTCCTACCAACATCGACCTGCAGCCAAATTCAAGAGCAAGTTGGACTAGGATGTAGCTGCCTCCAAAAGAAAACTAACTTCATTCCGGGAAATTTGAACATTAGGAAGTTACACAACGTAGCAATGAAAGCTAGCCTAATGAAAAGATGCAAGTTTTGAAAAGATACAGCTTGCTCTAAGTGATTAATTTGATAAGAGCTAAACTATCTGACCCAATAAGGGCCTGTTTTTTTCGTGGGTGAATTGGGATTGGTAAAAGGATGAAGTGGGTTGAAGTAGGTTGAGGTAGGCTGAAGTAGGCTGAAGTAGGTTGAAATGGGTTGAAGTAGGTTGAATTTTTTTTTATGTGATAAATTGAACTTGGTTAAAATAGTGGAAGTGGGTTGAAGTAGGTTGAACCGTTGAAGTGGATTGCAGTTGGTATTTTAGAATTGACCACGAAAATAACAAATCCTAAGTCAATAATAGCAGTAAGTCAACAATAGTCTCTTCTTATTAAAAAGTCAGCTGATGCGAGCATCAAGAAAGCAAAATAATCTTCTTGTGAACATTTTTCTTAAACGGTAAGATCACAAATCTGGGGCCCCATCTATGATGTGGACACCCTGGTTAAAG
>NCQT01077699.1:41340-51434 GCA_002740465.1 Stenocereus thurberi | reverse complement strand
AAAATTTTCATTTAACTTCATTTATCATCAAGCATTCGAGACATTTTCTCTCTCTGACCTCTCCTCCTTCTCTCCACACGGCAGAACCAGCAGAAAACCTCCCTCCCAGCCACCTTTCAACCACTGAAAAAACCACAAAACATCCACTACTTACCACCCCCAACCACCTCTCTCACTCCCATAAGCATCAAATATCATTCTTAACCTCTTTTGCAAGCACAAAGTGAGTGTTCTTGTCACCTCCTATGCTGATTTTGTTTTTGATTCTTGATCTTGTTGGTTTTTGTTTCTTATTTTGGTTGTTTTAGTGATAGATTATGCTGTTTTTGTGGTATTAAGAATTATCTTGTTGATGGATTATGGTGGAGTTGAGGCTAGGGTTAGGGTTTCATCTTGGTCATGTAAGCTTCTTGTTCAAGTGATTTTTATTACTTGTTTTATCCTTGTTTTTGCTTATCTCTTAATATATTAAGGTTTGTTATGTTGCTTATGGTGTTTTGAAAAGTTGGGAGTGAATTCAAAGTGAACCAAAGTTAGGCTTTTGTCCAAAATGCAAGATTTGGATCAACTAATGGTAAATTTGAGGTGTGTGTGTATATGTGACTAGAAAAGGAATTTTATTTGATATGAATATGAAGAGGAATTATGTATGGTGTTTTTGTATGAGGTTGAGATGTACCAAAGTGTGTTTACATACTCTTAAGAAAGAGTTTGAGTTGAGAATTGGTGTAAAAAGTGAAGGAACACACTAAAGCAGTGCTGCTGGAATTTTCAGAAAAACAGGACAAATTTGGAACGAAACTGGTAATAATTGGCCCAGCCAAAAATTTTCATTTTTGGTGGGTAGATAGGTCAGAGTGTTAGCTTTAAAATGGCTTTTGAACCGCATTAATCTGAGGTCTGTAGAGGAAGTTATAGCCATTTTACTGAACCTAGGCAGAATGGATTTTCCAGCACTGCAAACTGGCATGTTGGTATACTTACCCCATTTTATAAAACTTGTCATGGGAATCATGTTATGTGTCCTTCAGGAAGGTTTTAGAGGACCTCTTAAGCTTTACATATTGGGGTTTTAGGTCTAATTTTGAGGTCGGGAGTTCAAGTTCTGCTTTATTCTTTCCATACCCTCGTCACAAGCCCTTACCCTCTAAACTCGCTGCCGTGCCTTAAATTAGCATTTTTATAATTTATTTAGCTTCAGTATTTTAGTTTAATCAACAAACTGGTTTGTACAAATTCTTTATAAGCTATTTTTATTTAAGGGTATCTATCATGCTAGTTTACTTAAAGGTGTTCATTATAAGAACAAGTACATTTCTGATCTCATGTTCCTGTAATAATCTTTTGAACAGAATCAAGGCCTAAGCTCTCGTTCTCTCCATTTTTAGTGCATCTATTTACTCTGTGAACTAGCTTTTAAAACCTCCAGGTACGTTCATTGACTGTATATTTAGAAATCAGCACGTATTTATCGAAATTGTGATGTTTTGGTAAGTACATCAATGAATCAATTGAATCAGTGCTTTATCACATAATTAGTGACCCCATCAGTTATCAGTTACAGGGTATTACCCTCTAGTTGCCCGCGCGATTTCAGGCCAGGTCCTCCGGTCGGCTTGGCAGGTGTACACCTATACACAGATCGTAACAGTTACTAAGGGGTGCACTAATAGATAATAATTGGCAATTTAGCTTTATATGCATCTCATTCCCTATTTTAAAATCAAAATGAATTGCAAAGTGGGCCCTCATGATTTTTCATGAATCTTTATCAGTACAGGGATGCATGTACTGAGCTTTGGCTCACAGTTCGAAATGTTTTCATGTTCTGTTTTAGGAAGATCAGTAAACCGCTCACAGGTGGGCAAGGAGGCTGAAAGTGATAAATAAGTCAGGACCGTCCATGTGATTGGCGGTTAGGAGTGCTAAGATGCTTTCATGCCTTATTGTGGTGTATTCTGGTGTTCCACTTGTATATCTAAACTGCAACATGTATTTTGGTGTTACAACTGTGTATTTGAACTAAGTTATGCATGTTGATGTAACCTGGATGCAACCTTGGAAAATTAGAATGATTCCTGTATGTAACTAAATAGTTTGAGTGTTTATGATGATAAATGCCCTTATAAGGTAAACTTTGGTAAGTAGCAAGTTCTTGTGTAACGAAACCTTGTCCTTTGCGGACGGCGGTAACGCATGTTCATTGATTTCTCAGTGTTAAGCTTAAGTAGGTAAATGCAGTTATGATTTATGTATTACTGGGGTGTTATGGATTTTTTTATTTATTATTGGGGCGTTACAAATGCTCTAAATCTACTTTGTTTTTTTGTGTAAGATCAGCTAACACCCCATTTCCACTTATGTCTTGTTTTCATTCGTAGAATTGGTTGGATTTGAAATTGAGAAGATTGTTATATTTAATGATGAAATATTCATGGTTCAATTTAAATCAATTGAAAATAGGGACAGTGATGCATAACACACCCCAAGCAAACTCTTGGCTACACCTTCATCCGTTCCCAAGTCTAATCTAACCTTCCTTGGTCAAGAAGGTCATTGTTCCATCACTGCATCCGAATTTGATTTGGCTTTTTCCCATCCAAACGATGTCCAATTAGGCGATCCTTGCTTCCTTGGGAAGAGTAGGAAGTCAACTTTAGGATGAGCTTTTTAATTCCCTAAAGTGATAAAAATCCTAACTCCTGTAGTCTAGGTTTTATCGATAAACTTGCTCAATTTGGGTTAAATTTGAATCCTACCTAACGAAACCCAATTGATGCAAGCCTAAGTTTTACCGATCCCCTAAGATGTATATTTCACCCATGCACTAAAATTTGGCATTGGATTTCTAATTTAGAGACATCGCCCAAATATGTTGAGTATGCACCAAATTCTAGTTTGAAAATTTTACAATTCGGCCTTAATCGAGGAGGATTGTTAGGGAAAAATAGAGTTTTAATATTTATAAACCCCAAGTGCAAGATATATTGTTGAGTACTTGGGGTGTCATCCACAGGAAGTTGTGTTTCCAACTATCAGAGTTCACTCGAGCGTATCAATCTGGCCAAAATCAAAGGTGAAGAGAAGTAAAACTAACTACTAAAACAAAGAAGACTTCAACTGTAATTAAACCTAAGGTAGACTGACTAATCAATTCAAACCCTCACCTTTCCTAGTTATGCTAGTAATTCAAGGATGATCGGTTGCCCAATTAAAGTCCATCTGAACCCTCTCTCAAGGGTCAACAAGCTAGTTTAAATGTTCTAACTACCTATTTTCATTGGATTATGTTAATTAGACTGCAAGATTAACAGCCTTTGACCTAGTTAGCGATGAGACTAATTTCATGTCCCAATCTCGGCTATTCACTCTACCCATACTAGACAATTAACTTCATCTTTCAGCATAAGTTAATTGTCCCTAAACACTGATAAAAGTTCTTTTAAGCATTTCATCGAACACTTGATGGGCGTGAGAGAAAACCATAAATTCTAGCATAAACAATAGGGGTTAAGAGTCTAAACAACTTCAGTTACCCATCACAAGGCGAATTACAATCAAGGAACGCAAATTTAATCAAAACTAAATATCTAAAAGCAAATCAAAATAAGAATTAACACACTAGCAAAACAAGACAAGAAACATGAAATTCAAGAGAGAGAGAGAGAAGAGAAACTTAGCGATTAAAGTGCAAAATCGAATCTTGTACAATGTATACAAAGATCTAATCTAAATTATTCACCTCCTGATGGGGTTTTTGGGGCTAACCTAAAACCCAGAAAAGACTAAAGGAAAAGTGCTCTCAAAAAGAAGGAAGAGAATCCCTAAAAACTGGCTGAAAATTAGTTTAAATCGCGGAAGCTGACGCGGCGCACGGCCGACCGTGCTCTCAGGCACGATGACATGTATGGCCGTGCGCCTGGCCATGCGTGGTCTCTGGCCGCTAGGCACAACCGTGCTTCCCTGTGGAACAGCCGTGCGGTCTTCCAACCTGCTTCCTTGGTTCCCGAGCCTTCATTAGACCTCTATTCTTCCTCCAAGTTCGTTCCAAAACCTTCCTTTCTATCACAATCAGACAATTTCTCTTGAAAGTTAGACAAACCACTTTATAAGCACAATATGAATCAAAGGAAGTCAATTTGTCTCTCTCTCATCTAGATTTGATATAAAAACCATGAGAAAAAGTGATCAAATAGGGGTTGAAATCAAGTCAAATAAAGGTGCAACAAATATCCCCACACCTACCTTTTGCTCGTCCTCAAGCAAAACAAAAATAAAAAAATGAACTAAATAACTAATTCACTTTCGTAGGAATCACAGTTGGATTTAGCATATGAAACAAACCCTTTAAACCCCTTGCTTCCCCCAAGTGAACGAGTAAGGTGTCAGGAGGGTTTGCAAAAGATATACCCACAAAATCTCAAAAAGGAAAACAAAGAAAAGAGAAACAAAAATTGAAAAATAAAGAAATGTCAAAACACAAAATATATATCATGGTAAAATGTACACAATCGGATCAACTGAAACCCCCTAGTAACTCAAGTATCAGTCTGTACACAAGTATTATATGCATTTCAGGACACATTATTACAAAGAATGGCATCCAGACATCAACTTTTCACCCTACGACGCATGAGAACATTGAATCCATCCTGGTGCCTAATGTGTAAATGTATCATCATCCTAAGACTTTGGTTACCAGAATTGACTCAATCCACTTGACTGACATCGACTACATCATTAACTTATTGACATGAGAAATAAGCATTCCCAATAGCGGTATTGGGTAGCTCCCAGTAGCGCATGCCTCAAAGGGATACTTTTCATTCCCGACTCTCAAACTCTTTTTTCCCCCCATTCCCAGTGGCACATGCCTCAAAGGGATATTTTATAGATCTTCTTCTCTTTTTTTTTCCAGAAATTCTTCACCCTTGTGATTTTGAAGTGAAGAAAAAAATAGTGATCCACAAGCGCAAGTGGGGGAGTCAAACAATGGAAGATTAAGATCCTAAGATAATGATGATATATAAATCAGGATTGAGTTGCAAAATTACAATGGATTATTAGGGTTAGAGCTAAGGCCTAGAATGACAAGCATAGGACAAAAATCCATCATGCACATCATACTTATATACGAACTAACAGCCAAGGTACCAGAGATCAAGGCTAATCAAATAGTACAAAACCTCAAAAGCCAAAAAGAAAAATTATGCAAAGAAAAGGAAAAATTGAAAAATTAGCACAAAAAAAGCAAAGTTTACACAAAAATAAGAATAAAAGGGTAAATGATCCCAACTCCACAACTAAATCTCACAATGTCTTCATTGAGAGCTGAGAGTCATCACTAACCATAAAACACACCAAAAAAAAAGAAAATAAAACACACACAAGACACACAAAATAAAACAAACACACACAAGAACAGTAAACCTGCACACATATACACAAGCTAGCATACTCTCCCAAAAACACTCACCAAATCAAAAACTAGACCACACATATATACAAAACTAACCACAAAAAACAAAGATATACCAATCCTCAACACCAGCAATCACAAAACAAAAATGTGCACAAAAATACAAAAGAAATGGTGATCATAGCCATCAATGGCTCAACAACAACAACAACAACAATAACAACTTCTAGTGTGGGTTAGAGCGATCACCAACAAAATCACAACACAATATCCACAACCAAATTAAAATAAGAGAAAGAAAAGAAAAGAGTAGAAAGGAGAAGGGTTAGAGCGATCATACTAGGTTAGGTGCTGTGTGCATCTAAACTAGAGCTCACTAAGAAGGTGCTCTAGGAGGCTGGAGGAGCATCAACCACTCCTCATCTCTCAAGATCCAAGCTACCAATTCGGATGCCATCAAAGCTCGTAGGAGCTTATCGAACACTTGAGCATGCAGCACAGATGAATGTAAGTAAGAGCACACAAATATAAATACACGCATAATAATAAGTGCTCTCCTAAACTTATCAAATGCGTTGGAAAAATCAGTAGAATAGTCAAAGGCCATAATGAACACGATTTTTCCAGGCAGATGCTCTAGGTACAGATTGTAAGGATCAATGGAGGGGTTATACCCTCTAAAGGTACCTAGAGTCCCAGAACAGTCAACCTTATTCCCCTCGAGTATCACATGAGAATCAATAAGTAACATATCACAACACTCAAGGGAAGGGGAGGGTGCTGAACATGAAGAAGAAGCATGGAATGTACCAAGAAAGTTGGGGAATATATTATCAATAAAATCAGGACTAGTTGGCCCTGCAACCACAACATCCACGCATGAAGTCCCTGTGAGAGTCTTATGAAAATCATGCACCCCAATAGAAATATCACCAGACTCAGACCACGTATCATCCTCATCAACACTAGCGCTAACACCGAAGGTCTCACCTACCTTGAACTCCGTCANCTGAGCTAAAGGGGAGGGTGTATCACGAAAAGTCATGATGAGCGCAGTGTTGTTCCTATAAGGGCTAGGTAAGGATGGAGCAACAATAGGTAAAGCAGCCAAGGGAGGGTCAATGACTTCCCCTAGTTCAGACTAAGGAGGAAAATACGCGCCATCATCACACAGATTGACTTCAAGTCTAGAAGAACTAGAACTAAGGTCAGTCTCAGGTGATAGGTCATACTCCCGCATTTTATTATCAAACGCAATTTGTTGCACATTCATTGTCTCTATCATATTGCTAAGTCTAGCAAAGCCTTCATCAGAAATAGAATAGGGACAAGAATTACTGGCATGATCAAAACAATGGCAAATTTCGCACACAGGAGGAGGATAATCAGGGATGCAAGTGGGTGGGATGCATGAATTAGTGCAACTAATCTCGCATTCATAAGTATCCCAAGCCAACCAATCAAGAAAATCCCAAGCTTCATCAACATTTTTAGTACAAAGATCCCAATATTCTAAAAGAGTACGGGTCTCACAATTCACACCCTTATAAACTATATTCAAAATTTTCCACTTTTCTAAATAAAAATCACAATGAGCAAGAAAAGCATGTAATCTATCATAGTATCTCCAAAACAATTTATGCTCATATTGAGGAAAGTGGGAAAAAGACATTTTTTTTAATTTTTAATTTTTTTAAAAATAAAAGCCTAGTCTCGAATGCCCAAGTAAGCTCTAATCTTGGAAAGTGCCAATTCCCCGACAATGGCACCAAAAACTTGCTAGGAAAAAATAGAATTTTAATATTTATAAACCCCAAGTGCAAGGTGTATCTTTGAGCATACTTGGGGTGTCGTCCGCAGTGAGTTATGTTTCTAACTATCAGAGTTCACTCGAGCGTATCAATCTAGGCAAAATCAAAGGTGAAGAGAAGTAAAGCTAACTACTAAAACAAAGAAGACTTCAATTGTCATTAAACCTAGGGTAGACTAACTAATCAATTCAAACCCTCACATTTCCTAGTTATGCTAGTAATGCAAGGATGATCGTTTGCCCAATTAAAGTCCACCTAAGCCCTCTCTCAATGGTCAATAGGAGTCTAAATATTCTAGCCACCTATTTTCATGGGATAAGGTCAATTAGACTACAAGATTAACAACTTTTGACCTAGCTAGTGACGAGACTATTTTCATGTCCCAATGCCGGCTATTCACTCTACCCACATTAGATAATTAACCTCACAATTCAGCATAAGTTAATTGCCCCTAAACACTGATAAAAGATCTTTCAAGCATTTCATCGAACGCTTGGTGGGCATGAGAGAAAATCCTAAATTCTAGCATAAACAATAGGGGGTTAAGAGTCTAAACAACTTCAATTAGCCATCACAAGGCTAATTACAATCAAAGAATGCAAATTTAATGAAAACTAAACATCTAAAAGCAAATCAAAACAAGAATTAATACACGAGCAAAGCAAGACAAGAAACATGAAATTCAAGAGAGAGCGAGAGAGAGAAGAGGAACTTAGCGATTAAATTGTGAAATCGAATCTTGTACAAAGTAAACAAAGATCTAATCTAAAATATTCACCCCCTAATGGGGTTTTTGAGGCTAACCTAAAACCTAGAAAAGAATAAATGAAACGTGCTCTCGAAAAGAAGGAAGAGGATCCCCAAAAATTGGCCGAAAATCAGTTTAAATCGCGGAAACTGACGCGGCGCACGACCGTGCCTCAGCGCATGGCCGATCGTGCTCCCAAGCGCGGTCACACGCATGGCCGTGAGTGGTCTTTGGCCACCAGGCATAGGCATAGCCGTGCTTCCCTGTGGAACGGCCATGCGATCTTCTAACCTGCTTCCTTGGTTCCTGGGCTTTCATTAGACCTCTATTCTTCCTCCAAATGCATTCCAAAACCTTCCTTTCTATCAAAATCAGACAATTTCTCTTGAAAGTTAGACAAACCACTTTATAAGCACAATGTGAATCAAAGGAAGTTAATTTGGCCCTTTCTCATCTAGATTCGATATAAAAACCATGAGAAACAGTGATCACATAGGGGCTGAAATCAGCTCAAATAAAGGTGCAACAGGGATACAACTGTAATATTTGAGATTACTTAGCATAAGTGATTCTAAACACACCAAGGAAGATGGACTAGGTGGAAGCACGCCCATTGGTCAAGTTAGCCTTTTAGAAGCTTTCTAGAAGGTGGAGGATGAATCTTGAAAAAATACAGCTCATATTAGTTGTAATTATCTTAGCATTTTGATTATTTTTCAAGGGCATTTTACAAGCCCCTATTACCCACTTGTCCCTTTAATGTAACAACCATTGTCCTCTATTTTGAATATTTATAGACCCAGTTACCTCCGTGTGCACTCAACTTAAGTTGACTATAAAATGAAAGGCAAAACGCCATATTAACTCTAAAAAATCTCTGCATCTTTATCTTTGAAAATAAGAGTGGTGATTTGATTCTTTTTTTTTAAATTTTTTCTTTGGTGGCTAAGAGCTTTTAGCAGAGGAATCTGGTATGAAGTAATTAACCTATCATTCTCACAACCTTATTGATTGTTTGAGATTGAATATAAGGAAAACACTCTTTACATGTGATTATTTCCTTGTTAGATTCACCTTTTGGGTTTAAGGGTCCATTCTTCTCAATTTTGTATAAGAGCTAGAGCTCCTCTTGGGTGATTGCTGAATCAAACCCTTTATCTCCATTGATTCCATCAAAAAACTCTCACAGTTTTCTTACTTTCACCCCCAAACAGCCCCGCCTTGATTCTTCAAGATTTTCATTCATTTTTCCACCTTAATCAGCCCTTATTAGCCAACAAAGAGCACCCAAAATAGCTCAAATATAATTTGCAACCCAAATATAACCCAAAACGCCACAAAAAGTGCTCACAAATTAAAAGATTGCAGAAAACACCGGTATAGTGTCCACCACAGACTATCTGTGGGAGGCTCCCGTCTCCTCCGTGGTCTTTCTTTCTCCTCAATGCTACCACTACACCTCTCTGGTAACCCTCACGATGTGTGGTTTCCCTATTTAATCTTATACTTTCTTTGCTAGCTCTATTATGACCAATGAAGAGGATTCTTCTCATTCTAGGGGTGTTTCACTTGAATAAGCCCATGAAATAAGAAGAGATAGGGTAATAGTTGAGCTTCCAAAACAATGAGAAGGCTTACAGGGGAACTTGAACAAATGAAGGGATCCAGACAATGAAACCCTTACCATCAGAGCTATGATGGTAATCCCGTCAGCATTGCCTACTCATCGTCTCATGAAGATTATGATGATAAGGATAGAGGAGTAAGAAGAAGAAGACAACTAAGGGATGACCTTAGAGACTTTAAGATTGAAGCCCCATAGTTTGATGGTAACCTCAATCCGGAAAACTATCTAGATTAGGATCAATCTATGGAAAGGATCTTTGAGCTTAAGTAGTATAATGATGAGCAGGCTTTTAAATTTCTTATTCTCAAGATGAAAGGGTATGCCTCCTTATGGTATGGGAACTTAAAGAGGAATAGAGCAAGGGAAACTAAGTCTAAAATGGAGACTTGGTCCAAGCTCAAGAAGCATATGAAAAAGAGGTTCCTACCACCTCCTACAACACTACTAAAAAAGCACAAAATAACGACGGAATTTGACGACGGACTAATT
>NCQT01077686.1:135-11924 GCA_002740465.1 Stenocereus thurberi | reverse complement strand
TGGCCTAGGAAACACATACTCCCAGGGGCATGGTTTAGGCACTGCATCGACAATGAAGCAAGTTCTTTGCTCATACTTCTGTCATCTGGTAATTTGGGGTTCAAGTTAGTCGGACATGCAGTTAACTGTGTCCAGTCTAACTTGATGTTCGTTATTGTATTGCTGTTGAGATTAACATATACCCTAGGTGATTTTTTAATGGTTAATATCGAGAAAACAATCTAGTACAGAGAAATTACACAGAAAATTAGTTTGGCAACATAATATGAAGTCGCCTACAGGAGCAGCAAATACAAATGAAAGTTAAAGGTATCCAGATGTTGAAACGCTCAATATACCTGGCAGAGTCAGTTCGTTTGAGTACTCTTTGTCTAGGGCCTCTAGGCCCTTCACCTGATGCTGAGTCCAAGTTTAATGATCTGAATAAGTTTCTGCTATTCCAGCTGCTCATTCTCAAGGGCCATTATTTCTCTGCTTTTAGAGTGGTTTGGAAAAGCAAAGAATCAAGATATTCATATCTGCTGAATCTTTTATCAAATTGGTGTACACAGTCAGTGTTGGAAAAAATTACCTTGAAAATAAGGGACCCCACCAGACTAAAACCCCTGGGCTTTAGAGCATTCATGTCATTAGTGAGGCTATCTTGGTGTGGCTTAGATGATGATGATGTCGAATCATTGATAACTCCTTAAACTCCTGGCAGCAAAGTACAAAAGCTGCATAAAAATTGCCCAACCTGCAAAGTTCTCTTTTTATATTGAGTCCTAGTAGAATCACACACCTTATTTTTGCATCTGAAAGCTTTTTTATGTAAAGATCCAGCAAAATGTAACAGTATTTTGAATATGGAAAATAGCAACAGCTGGATATGTGCGCTAAAGATTTGCCTAAACCCATCTGTCTTGCTGTTGAAAATCATTGAAGACAACTGATTTAAACACGGCATCTCCGAATTCCATAGCTATGACGCACAGCTTTATTTTTACTTGCATTTAAGGCTTTTAGAAAATTTCTTTACCACGTGCTCTTTTAATGTCATCGTCTTTAATCCCCCAAAACAAACTTCTACTCCATGGATTTAACCATTCTCTTCAGATTCCTGTTCCATAGATGCTTTCCTACCCTCTTTGGCTAGGTTGTGTTTTACATGCTTTTCTGTTGATAAGCTGAATAATGCATTTCTTTGATTTTGTCATTTTTTGAGCCTTCTTTCTCTATTTATCTGCTTTTTCATGCTGGTTAGAATATGGAACCTCCCATCTATCGTTTCCCTGTAGGTCATGAGGTAACTATTGGCACAGTTGATCCATATTAATTGTGCTACCTTCCTTTCCCTTGACCTATTAGCTTCAAGAAACATCATTTGTTGCCACTTATCGAGCACCTTCCTCATTGATTCTACCTTTTGCACTCTTCGTCTCCTAACATAAAGTCTGTTGCTCTTTTCTCAATATTTGCTGCTTTTGAGCCCTTGACTTGTTGATTGATGATCCTGCTTAAATTTGAATTATCTGTCTGATTCAGTTGACAACTGTTTCACGTACTTAATTGAGTCATCATTGAAGACTTCTTTTGCATCCTCATCGTCTCCCTGGTCAACCTTACTGTCCTTTAAAGAACCACAACCAAGATGTCGGAAGTGTTGGTTGTCGGAAGTGTTATGGTTGATTTCTGCTAAAAATAATGAAGACTCGTTTTCGTGGTTGACATAAACAAACAATACTTTCATCAAAGCCAGCTTCTTTTAAAACCCAGGGAGTGAATAAATGATTTTAGAAAGGAAGTACTGTATATACAGAGTCGAAAGTGTAGATGTATGCCACTCAATGGAGACCAAGGAGGCTCTTACTTTGAAAGTATATTAAACAAATAGGTTCGCTATTTTCTATTGTTTTCAGCAAGTGTACAATGGAAATCAACAGATGAATTGCAATAGTCTGGTATAGAATTGAGAAGGGCTCATTACTGTGAGTTGCATGGCTAGCCCTTTCTTCTTGTTTGGAAGGGCTTGGCTCTTAAAAATGAATTTAAAACCTCTCTTCTCCTTTTCCTCAATCTTAACTGTATCCAAATGAGGGTTCACATGCTGTTGTTCCCTTTTCCTGCCCCTCCATGTCAAATCACTGAATCCAAATGAATGCTTACTGTCTTGTTAACCGTGGCGATATACAATCATGATATTTACACATATCATCCTTATGAGGCTCTAGCATGGATATTGTTACTCAGCTTGCTTAGTCACGTTCTGATACATAGATCTTAATTGAATATCTTTAGAAACGTATATAGCATAAGTCTCTTCAGCTAGATTTTTAACTGTGATGCGGGGCAGATACTGTTTTGCATCACCTTAAAATTTCTCTTAAACTTTTCATGAAGCATATGCATTAGTTTACAGTGGACTCTTCATATTGGTTGTTTACAGGGGATCCCAAGACCAGGAACCAAAACCTCATCCACAAGATGTCCCTGGACAGTCGTGGTACCCTCCATCTGTAGTTGATTCCCTGGGTTCCTCTCGACCATCAACAGCTGGTAGCAGTGCTTCTAACAGCTACAATGTACAAAGGCCATACGAGAGGCATCAGTCACCTGCAAATGTCTCACCTGCTGAAGCTGCTGGAATAATTTCATCATTGAAGGACAAAAGGTAATCTTGCTTGTGCCTTACCCTTGCATTTCTTGTTAGATTACCATGTACTTATCATGTATTTTCTAAATCAGCTGTGTTCATTATTACCATGGCTTGTAGAAAATTGAATAATAGGATGAGGTATGTAACCTATATCTTGAGACGGCACTTGAACAGTGTGTCACACTTGTAGTTGTATACATCATACTTGGCTGAGTACCCTCTGTCCGTATGAAATATCCTAGTTTCAACTTGGATGTGTATTCGTATCCAACATGTGTACAAGTTCTAGGTGATACAGATTTTGAGTGGATTAAGGGCGTGCTTAAATGGGATGGTACAGCATTTGGTGATTCTCTGAAATCCTTATTTGGATATTAATAATTTTTAGAAGATTAGAATATTACTGTCTGATTTTGTCTCCATGAATTTCTCTTTACATGTTGGTGCCTTGCACCTATTCTCTCCTTATATCTCTTCTTTTCCATGCTCTACATTATCATATATCTATTCACTAATGGAGTTTTGGGTGGGTTTGAGATCTATAAATAGTTAAATACCCTACATTTGGAACTTTTAATTGGAATTTTTAATTGGAAATGTGAAACATAACTATGCTTGGCACGTAATGAATGCTTTGTGTCAAGCTCAGCCTCAATTCGCAGCTATTGAGCTGAAATTTGCGGTACAATGTGAATTTTCTATTCACATTGTACTTGCAAGAAGAGAAATCCTCCTCATTGTTATTGCATTAAGCGAATGACGAGGACTGTCTCTGATGACTAAATGCTAATAACCAATGGATGGTTCTATATCTGTGTTGAATGGACGAACTTGAAATATCCTACTTTTGGGTATTGTCTCCTTTCTTGATCCATATCCAATGTCACTCTTCAGTGGTTGGATAGTGTTATTCTTCAAACTTCGAAGTGTTGCCATCTCTTCAAATATTTGAGACCTGTAAAATTCCTTTTTACAAGCACATCATGAACTCTAGATTTTAAGGGGATGTTGTGCAAACTGCCTGTTTTCTCATCAAATTGACCGCCAGCACGGCTTGCATGCTGAGATTGATGAATTCAATTTTTATGTCATGTAGTGTTGATGAGCTCAGAAGGCTTTTGACCGACAAGGAGATATACAACCAATTTTTACTCTCTCTTGACCAAGTCAAGACCCAAAACAATGTGAGTTATCCAGCATTCTTCCTGACCTCCTCGTAGCTATCTGTTTAACTTATTTATTTAATTGGGCACAATGGATGGCATCAATTCTCCATGTATTACTGTGGTTATCTAGAGGGATGTCTGGTTGATGTGCAAGTTTGCGGTGCACCTTTTAGTTGCGGATTTTTATGTGCTTTGACATCTTGGTTAGGTGTGACGAAAAAAAAAAACAAAAAAAAAACACCAATATTGTTGCATGGTTTTGAGAACTTGAGACCTCTGTGATCTTCTGGTATTGACTTGATCATTGGATGTGTTTTTTCTAGCACACATGAATGTTTAAAACAGAGAGGAGAGGTCCTAGGAATATATGAATGAACCTAAGGAATAAATGTCACTTTTTGCCCCCTTTTTTTTGGATTTTTTTTTTTGGGGGAGGGGGGGTTGGAGGGCTAGTTGTATGGGAAATTCTGTTGGGTGTGCTTGAATCTTAAGTTGTGGCAGTGAAGTTCCTTATGGCAGTCAGGAGTGAATATGTTCAGAAGGTAAGGGAATTATGTTGGATGGCGGAACTGACGCTTGCTCAGTTCGCTTGGATCAACTTATCCTATTTCATTATGCAGCTATTGTACCCAGGTAAGTGTGTGTTCGTTGGATTTTCTATGTTGTGGCTCTGCCTAGTGGATGAGTTCTGCAATGTGACCCTGTCTTTATTAATCCCTCTTGTGGACGTGGCTTTGAAGCAGCAATGGTGACATGCTTTCTTTTCTGTGGTCAGGTTAGAGATGAACTACAAAAAGAAACTCTCCAGCTTGCCAGTGAGTCAGCTTTCTTTGGTTTATCACGTATCTCGGAAAGTGTGCCTGTCAATTTGGTAACTCTTATAACATTGTTTTTTGATTTAGGAGAGAATTTGGACAAGGAAGCACAGATGACTGAGCTAAGGAATCAAGTTAAGTTCAGCATGTCTGTGAAGTTGGGGTCTTCTCATGTCTTTTCATTTGGTCTATGATAAATAACACTTCATTTTTGTCCATGTTGTTGCAGTGTAGAATCATTCGGACAACGGAGTTAGCTGCTGCTCAGGAGACACTAAATGACTCAGAGAGACAAAAGCAAGATATTGAGAAGTCCTATTCTCCAGCATCACTCCTACACAAATTGCAAGGTAAGTTATAAGCAGCACCATCGTGCTTGCCCTTGTCAGTTTAAAGTGGAGATAGAAGGAAGGGTTAGGTTTCGGAAATGTGTGGGAAGTTCTTGTGCTACTTGAATTTTTCATTTTACCTCAATTATATATGTGGGGGCTTTGACGGTCTGCCATGAATTTCATAAATTAATCGTGCAAAATTTTCATATCGTGGATGTTTACATGGTGTAGACTCATGTTGGGTACATAAATTCCCCCATGCGCGGCCACGGTTATGGCTAAGTTCGATTATCATCCTTGTCTTGGTGGAAATGATGTTTCAGAGTATTATGCTGCCATTATGTTAAGCATTTTTGTGGAAGTAGTCATTGAAAGGCAGTCCAACAGCGTTTGACCTGTTTTAATCATAGAGATGCATAGTGTTTGTTTTCCATGGTGGAGACTCTGGGGATAATTGTCTTATCAATCTGCATAGCCATCTGTTTTCCCTTCTCATTGTAACAACCTAAAATTAAGCCTCTATCTGAATTATAGGGTTCATTCTATCAAGCACCCCATTGTTTGCAAAGTAGGCTTTGTTTCGTGTAGAAAACACAAATTCGTAGTAAGAAAGTCATTTATTGATAATTTTTAAACGACTTTTATGAGTTACTTAATATGATGTTGTAAAAGTAATTCAAATACAAACAAATAGAAGACACATTTTAAAAATTGGAGACTTTTGGGTAGATAGCGGGTGTACATGACTGCATGGGGGTTAAAGGATGCCTTGGTTTGGTTTTTCCTCATACCCGCTCCATTTGAAGTCAGTCAGAGCAGATCTTATGTGAGCTGGATTTAATTGCAATCCTAACTTTGGGATTCGTTAGTCAGAGATGATATATCAGACGTCTCTACCAAATTTGGGATACCCGAAGATATAGTTGTGGGGTAACTGAGCAAGTTTTATGATAACAAAAAGATATTTGTGGAAGCCTGCTGGGATATGGGGATAAATTTGGTTATATCCTGAAATTTAGATTGGGGGCTTCTCCTTTTGACATTATATATGGTGTTGTCTTTTGCAGAGGCAATGAACAAGACGGACGAGGAGTCGGATGCCCTTCACCAGCAGTTCCTCGATAGGGAGATTGAGGTTGGGGCATTTGTCCAGAAGTACAAGAAACTGAGGTCTTTGTATCACCGCAGGGCACTCACACATCTTGCTGCCAAGACATCTGCAATGGGCTGACTACTTGTCCATTCTCACGCGCAGATGCTCATTCCGTTGTCAATCACTGTGTTTTGCCTGATGAAGCTAATATTTTGTTGATAACATGTATAATAGGCCATATGGGCCTGAAGTTTGATAATGTACTTTCTAAGCTCTGAATAGTGTCCGTTTGTTAGTATAAAAAATTTTAAAAAGAATTTTCTGTTTGTTGTGTTTATGCGTATGCATTTAGTTTGCCAAATCCCAAATGCTTGGTTTTCTTGTTTCGTCGTCCAGAGTCAATAGGTAGCTTGCCAACTCAACAAAAAATAGGGTAAAATCGAAGTATCTTGCGCCCCGTTCTTGGAAATTGTAGGAACGTTGTAGAACTTACATCTACACTTACTCTGACAATTGAAAGTACCAGGATGGGCTATTTCTACATTCTCATGTTCTTAGTAACGCATATGGCTGGCGTGATGCACCGTCACTGTTGTCGTAGGGCTTTTGAGCATAAAATGTGGGTTACGAGGTTTGTGGATGGGGTCGAGCCGTATGCATGCTTAGCCATCTTTGTTTTTGGCTGAATATGGTTTTGGTCATCATTTGGCTTATTTTAATTAAATTGTGTCCTACGTGTGTGCACCTTCTGATTGTCTTGTGCCCTCTATAAACTGCAGGAATGACTCAATCACCATAGCAAGCTAGCTAGTCCATCTAATGAAGTGTACGATATCGTTTTGTTATAGTTGTCTGTGTAGGCATACTATCATTGTGTATCAGGGATTATTGTATCACATCATGAGCTGCCTGTTTCAAGCCAATTCATGTAGATTGCAGTTGGTTAATTTTTGGNNNNAGCTAATTACCTGCTGTATGTGATATAAGTCTTTACATAATTCATTTACATAACAATACTACATGTTTAGGAACAAACAAGTTTGTTTAGAGGGTTTGACATTTTCCTTCTTGTCCTCTTTAAACAACCCTAGTCTATTGTCGTATTGTGTAATCGAGCGGTGCTACTGTTCACCTTTTATTGGTGGTAAGTTTCAATAAGTTCATTATTTATGTTCATATACAATTGCGTGAATTTCAATCTCGAAAGGCACATATTTTCCAATTGATTTCAATTCTAACTATTATGCTTTCCTCCGAGCGATGTACAAGATTATTTTTGAGTTTTGAGCTGTAAAGGTATATATAAATAAAAATCATCTAATATTTCAAGATGCACGAAAATTTTTGATAATGAGAATATAAAATTATCTCACACTTTTATAGGTCTTAGAAAACTTCACAGATAACAATAAGAATAAGAATATTTGTTAAAAATAAACATAATGTTATCATCCAAAAATTGTGAATATTGCCTTGGACACTTGTATTATGAAAATTAAAGGCAATTAGGTAAGATTTGATGTGTCACAATAGCAATATATGGCAAATGGGAAGATAATCTTACCATTATTAATTGTTAATACTAGTTTGGGCTCTTGTACTATGACTATTGAGTGCAATTTGGTACTTTCTAGTGGTAATTTATTAGTGGTATTATATTGTATATGTAGGATTTATAACTGTGATTGTATTGTATCAAATATCTCTAATATTCCATGTTTTATATTTGTATTGAGGTTTATTGAAGAAGATAAGTTAAAAATCGGTGCATTCATTTTGTTGTAATATAATGCATTACTCTTGCTATATCGATAGTAACAACAATGATACATATAATATAATAATGTGTCATTATAATATTTACAATTAAAATCTTTAGGCATTACGTCTGATAATATTGGAATTGAGAATTTAATATAATGCATTACTATAATATTTTCAATTAGAATGCATACAGACGTCATTTTGATTATGTGAATATATTTCGCAATCATATACACCCAAAAGAGAAAAACAGGTCAAGAAGTTAAGGCCCTTATGTCCTCTACAAAAGAAGGGAATTTAGCTAGCCAAAAGGGAGGAATTTAGCAGGCTTAGCTAGCCATGCAATGAGGTGAATGATATCGTTTTATTATAGTTGTATGTGGAGGCATACTGTCATTGTGCATTAGCGATTATTGTATGTGTATCATGGACTGCATTGTTGACTCCCTTTAGTGGCTAAGAAGGTTTTGATGAAACACAAAGTTAATTAAAGACTTGCGTGTAAAAATAAGAAGTTGGAAAATCGAATGCAAGCAATAAGCAACTCATTTATACTAAGAAAAATATGAGGATGTTTAAGGAGAAGATATGTGTGATTTTATTTGATTGGAAAGCAAATCAAGAAAATTATTTAACTCATCCAAAATTTGAATTTCAAATTTTGAGGAATCAAATTAATTGATTTGTCATGATTTTGTCCTCACATGATAAACATCCTTCTAACTCACAATACTTACCATCTAGGAATGATATGATATGATTTGAGTCAAATTAAGTAACATTATCCCTTGATTCTAGAATGAATTTTTGTAATATTTTGCAATAGCAAGGAAAAGATATTGTGCAGCTTCATATCAACGTAAATCATGACAAGGTTTACAAGAAAATCAAATCAGAAACTACTGACTGGATATCAAGGGCCTAAAATGCAATTTCAATATATTATGCATAGAATTTCCTTTCCTAGCAAAATCGGTGCACGATCACTGAAGCCTATACATAGAGGCCAAATAAGGAAGAGCAACAATCCAAGCAAGTGTGAAAAAAGCATTGAGAATATTCATTGAGTTATTGTACAGAGAATTGATTTGAGATAAAAGAATTGAGGTGGAAAAATATTATTAAGGAGTGAACTTGGATTTTGTGAGGTCAACTCCACCCTAACTTAAACCAAAAGGTTGGTTTCAGTGATTGCGATATCTAGAGTGAGGTAGCTTTGAGAGATTGTTAAGAGTTCATCTTAATAAAAAAAGTAGAGTATTGAATCCTAGAGTTGGATATCTCTAGGGGGGACTTAAGCCTGATTGAGGCAAACCTCGTTAAAATATCGTTGTATATCATCTTTATTTTCCGCATTTACATTTGAGTTTGACCTTAAGTTTTTTACAATCACCCTATTCACTTCTCCTATAGGGCCATCTGAATCTTCACGCATGTAAAACAATTTATGTGGATTGCAGTTGTTAATTAGCTTTTGGCCTAAGCTTTTTATCTATTGTATGTGATATAAGTAGTTACATAATTCATTACATAACAATACTACATATTTAGGACCAAACAAGTGTGTTTAGAGCATTTGACATTTTCATTCTTTTCCTCTTCAAAACAACCCTAGCATATTGTGTAATCAAGATGTGCTACTATTACCCTTTTACTGATAAATTTCAATATGGTCATTATTTATGTTCATATACAATTGTGCAAATTTCAACCTCAAAAGGCACATATTCTCCTATTGATTTGAATTCTAGTTAGTGTTCAAGTCTCAGGGGCCCTAAGAGCTTGTGCGGCAGCAAGCTCACAAGCAAGGGATTGCATGCAAGTGAGTCAATCATGGCTTGAGAGGTAAGCAGCAGAGGAAACTCACGAGCAGCTTGGGCCATGCATGGCTACAAGGGGGAAGTCACGTGAGTTGTTTTTGGCAGCACGAGAAGCAAAATGTGTCGTTTTGCGCATGGCCCAGCCTTTTATTTTAATTGATCTTGAATTGTGTTTTTTGGTTAAAGAAAACTCATATCTAGAAGAGGAAGCTCATACAACATGGGGGTGGTAAGGATAACATGATGATAGTGAAAAGAAAAAAGGAGAAAGATGGAGTTGTGTGAAAAGCAGACGGGACTAACGAAAGAATAATATTATACTTTACTTATTATTCTCTACGGATAAAGGTATTTTTATTCTTATATTAGTGACATTATTTTTACTTTTTTAACAAAAATAAATTATTCAATTTCTTAGAAAATTTATAAATTATTTTTCACAACTTGTCGGCCTACTAGCGCCTCCTAGGCCCTATAAAAGGCCCTTGTACGGGGGAGCCTTTACCTTGCAAAAAATAAGATAGATGGGTTATTGATGGTTTATTTCTTAAATACTAGTGAGATGTGCCATGCAGAATGCATGGGGCAGTACCTCACGCTCGGAGATATTATGAACCAAGTATGAAAGTCGACATTATACACAGTCGAAGACTACAAATGCACACTGTTTGTCTGACATTAACAAACTAAATGTAACCTAATCTAATTGCTGATCAAACTTTCCAAAATCTTCTATGTACTCCACAAATGATTGTTGAGCATGTCAGTGTTACACCAACACTCGTTACTCAGCATTATAGATTTCCTTCACTTGTAAGAGCCAAAAATTAACTTTACTTAGATATCACGTGTACATAGGATAAGCAAAAAACTGTGCATTGATGCGATTATTGCTTTGGAACTTCAAAGAGCGATATGACAATGAACCAATCTCTAAAAATGATTGTCGTTGAGCAAATCAGTGTTACAACAATATTCGGTACTTAGGATGACGACTTTCCTTCACTTGCAGTAGCAGAAATCTAAGGGCCTTGATGTGGTTTTATATCACGTATATATAGGATATGCAAAAAACTATGTCCCTTACCATGGTTATTGCTTTGGAGCTTCAAAGAGCAATGAGACAGTGAACCGAACTGTGGTTTGTTGCCATGCTCATAGTGAGTAACCTTAGGCCGCATTAGATACTCCCTCGGACTTTGAGCATTTTCAAAATTCAAGGTGTTACCCTATATCATATCAAAATTAGAATGCAGTTAATAAAGTAATACATACAATGAAATGAAGCATAGATTAAGGTAAATAATTGGATCTCAAATTTTTGGAAGTTACCTGATCTTCTTTTTCCATCAATATTATAGCAGTAAAGGGAAATATCTTTTCTGCATTGTTTCCAAATATAATTGCTGTTAGGCATCTTGACTGGTCACTAATCTCAGTCTGGAAGCAAAATCTATGTAATACACAGGATATCATTACGGAAGCGCTAATGACTACATAAATGCTAGAATAAACTTAAGTTAGATAAACTAAGAATTTACCTCATTGCCATGACAGCGTTTTTGCAAAATTCACAAGGACAGACTTTCTTATACTCTGCATCTATGCCTCTTTGACAGTTACTGTAGTTCATATACCCGAATTTTTCAGCCTTGTTCTTGATAGAAGCCGTTGCTCTCACTAGATAAGCTTTACCCTGTAATGAACAAGTGAGGCATTGATATTTGTAGGCAAAAAGGGTGAGAAGAATCTGTTATATTGAGTTATTGAAGTTGGGTAAGGACAACAGAAATATTGAGAAGATATTAGAGCTTTGAAAGAGAGAAGAATAACAAAGAGGTAGAAGGAAGGGTAAGATGGAGAGATGAAGTGTGCAGCCGAGTCCTACAAACGGTTATAATACGAGGAAGTTGAAAGTATGAATTATGTGATCCGTAATGATAATTGTTAGGAAAATATTAGAGCAACAACAACAGCGGAAGCGATAGGATGAGTTAGAGATTCAAAAATTCAAGTAGAATAACAGAAATAGAAATAAGAAGACAAGAGATTTAACATGGAAAACCCAATGTGGGAAAAACCACGGACGGCGACAGCACCAAAACAATCCACTATGAGTAGGAAGAATACAACACGATCACAATCACCACAGTGACTTGATCTA
>NCQT01077638.1:9525-19749 GCA_002740465.1 Stenocereus thurberi | reverse complement strand
TGAACTTTTGTAAAGTAGAGGCTAGACGTTTGTGTTGGATTTACCCCAAGGATCGGCTTTTGCCGCTTTCCAATGTTGATCGAACTACCTTACTTCACCGAGCTAACCTTTACTAGGTACCTGGTGATGCCGAGATTGTTCAACCTGCACCTCCTTCACCCCCATTTACTTCCCAGGCCGGACCTAGTTCTTCTTCCCAACCACCCCCCACTGACTATGTCGACGTTTAAGCCACCCTTAGGTCCATCTAGGAGGAGCAAGTATCCCTTCAAGCCTATGTTGCTTCTGAGAACGCCGCCCTTCGTGACTTTGTCCAAAAGCGCCACGACAAGCTCTGTAGGATGCTTGCTACCCAGACTCGATACCTTCAGGATTATAAGGCTTGTTTAGAGACCTGGCGAGATTGGCATATCTCTTATGGTTAAGTATTCCACCCTCCTTCCCCACCTCCTTTTTGATTGATCCTTGCTAGTCCCCCTTCCCTTTTCTACTTTGTGCCCACATTAAGGACAATGTTTTGTTCAAGCATGGGGGAGTTAGTCTATATTTGATGGCATTTGATGCCTGATCTGGTTTAGTGTGTGCTTGTGTATGTATTGTATATATTATTCATGATTGCATTTAGAGTTACATTGTAGGTTTTTATCTTATTTGGTTAGAAGCATGCTAGAAGCACATTTAGGTTTCTTTTCCTTTGAGGTTGCATTTTAGGTTTTTATAGTTCCTCTTCATAGTTTTTGCATTTTTCTTATTATTGTTATAGGAGCATGCGTATTTTAAAATTGCACAAAAAAAGAAGGAAAAAAAAATCCCAATGATGATCTTTGTAGACTAGGTAGACTTCTTTAGTTTAGATTGATCCTTTGATTTGCCAAATTGGGGATAAAAATATTTGAGAATGAGTTTGCAAAAATATGCTTCATGTTTTGACCATATGTTGAGTGCGAGTTGATTACCCCATGTCTCGTTATATGAATTTTAGCATATGACTACTAATGAGCTAGGTATGACCTTGGTAGATATCCCCTGAGGCCTTGAGCTTTTAAAGAATAATTTATCTATTTAGTCTCTTGTCAATTCATGAGCGACTCTTCCCTGAAATCATTTCTCTAGAGCTTGCTTTGATTCTCATTCAAGATCACATTTTGCATACGCATTTAAGCAATATGATTGAAGCATTTTTGACTTGTTAACCTAAAAGACCGAATAGTCACCCTTGTTATATATTATATCCCTTGTTAGCCCCTTTGAGCTTATATCCGTTTTTCTTGATTTTAATCTCCAAACATAACTTTTGGCCAAACAATTATCTAACCCTTCAGCCAAGACTAGAGGAGCATTTCATCCTTGTGCATCGAGTTTAATTGGGAACTGGTAAAGTGTATTGAGATCTTTTTGGTAGATTTGGTTGTTTGGTGAAAGGATTTGTTATATAAGAAATCCCTTGTCTTGTTGTACAAAAATTAGAGAAGAGTTGAAATTCAAAGTTTGATATGAGTTTCCCTTTTCTAACTTTTTTTGGAAAAAAAAAACAAACAAAAAATATAAAAAAAGAAAACAAAAATAAAACAAAAAGAAAAATAGAGGAATAATAAAAAGAGTGTTGGTCTTGTTTGGATTGTAAAAAGTATTTATGACTTTCAACTCTTTATTTCTTCAATTGGGGATGTATTTTGTAGATGAATTGTATTTGTCTAAGCAGAATGTTGTATGAGCACATTGGAAATGCTTAGCTCTTAGTATATGGCTTCTAGCTCCATATTTCCAAAACATGTGTTCCCCTCTTGCCTTTACCCATGGTCCCCCTACAACCTTATAAAATTCCTCATGATTGGCCAATGTGTATTGCATTCTAGTGATGGTGAATTAGAGAGTCTGGTCAAGCTTATGTAGATTTAAGTCTATGGAATGCAAATTGAGGGAACCTTCTTGCATTTTCAAACACATGTGTGATGAGTGCCACATGAGTATAGTGAGGTTCTATCGGCATTACTAGCTTCATTTGTTTCATATGTTAATGTGATTGTATTTGATGATTTGGGGGGGTTGATTCAAATCTGACATTGTGGTATATCAAGTGATTTCGAAAACTTCATTTTCTAGTTCGTTTGTTAAATGATTTTTGCATCTTTTGGCTAACTTTGGATTGGCTCTACCGTTGAGATGCTACCAATGTCTATCTGGAGGAGGTTTTGAATAATTTTTTCTCTTAGTGTTGCCTAGGGACAAGCAACGATTCAAGCATGGCGGAGTTTGATAAGTGCTTAAAGTGTATATCATTTTAAAGTCATTTCTGCCGCATTTTTAAGGTGAGTTATGTGCTTAATGCCATAATTTATACTCTTATTCTTGTTTTATGCTTGGGTATGATTCGTTGATGATATTTGTAGAATTTTAGACCATTTGACTCGGCATTTAACCCTCATTTGAGTGTATGTTGACCCCCCACAAATGCCCCTAAGATGCCATGCTTGTGGTGCAAGAGAAGAGTAGAAAAATTCAATTCCAGCCAAGACCATGGTCCAACCATGGTGGTTGCCACGGACCGTGGTAAGCCTACAACTGCTAGTCTCTTGATCTTCCCTTACTGTGTGGTCGAGATTAATCCATTTGCTACTTAAAAGGTTGTGTTCCAAAGCAGAAAAGGAGAGTTTTTCACAGCAACCATAATCTACTCCCACATTTCTCTTAGTTTAATTTAGTTTTAGTTTAGTTTTCCTAGAGATTAGAAGGGAGAAGCTTGAAGATTGTTGCACAATTCAAAGGCTACCATTGTTGTAAAGTTTTCTTTCCTTTCTTTGAAATTGCTTTTAAACTCTTGTTTTAGTTGAATTTAGAAACATGAGTGAGTAGTTTTATTTAATCTAGGGATTTATTAGCCATAGTATTGTTCTTAGATCCTTTATCCTTGAAATCTCATGCTTATTTCATATTTGGAATTATTCATGTCTATTGGAACGTTGTGAGTGGAATTTGACCAATTTTGCTTGCTTATATTAGGTAGTATGGTGAAGTACTGAAAGGTGAAACTCACTACTCGATCGTCTTGATAGAACTTGATTTAGTGAAACTCAAAAGAGAATTGCTTGTTATGAGGAGACTTAGCATTCATAGATCTTTAAGCTAGACTAAATCACAGGGACTCGAGAGAGTGTTAGTTGAATTTGTTTAGTCAATTTAGTTTGTTTCGAAAGAAAGGATTAAATTCAATTTGATTGCAATTCTTTGAATCGTTCTATCTATGAAAAATGCAAGCTTAAATCTATGATCCAACTCTTTACTCAGTGAATCAAATTCCTAGATGTTTTACTTCGATTGATTTCCAAATAGTTAATTAGTTTATTTAAATTGACTCTTTTAAAAAGATTGATCGCCTAGCAAGTTCAATAGGTCATTGACTTGATAGATTACTTTGGTCCCTGTGGACGATCTGTTAATCTATACTACGACACCTGTATGCTTGCAGACATGTCAACCATCTTTTGATTCAACAAGTGTATCATGCTCATCAATAAAACTAGCAACAATCCTAATAAACTCGCCTCCTTAGACTCTGTTGGCTAAGTGAAAGGAACCTCAATACCTTTGTTAGAAACCATAAGACCAAGAACAACCCCTTCCTGCACCATGAAATGACATTTCTTCCTATTTAAGATGAGGTTCATTTCCTCAACAATACTTTGGACAAATTATGCTAGCAATGGTCAAATGATGTACCATAGTATTGAAAAATCATGCATGAATACTTCTATAGTATCCTTAATAAAATCAGAGAGAATGGTCACCATGTAACACTGAAGGGTAGCCAGGATATTGCGCAATCTAAAGGGCATTATCCCATATTCAAAAGTACCATATGGACATATCAAAGTAGTCTTTTCTTAGTCACTAAATGGATAGATATTTGAAAAACCCCTGAATACCTACTTAAGTAGCATTATAAGAGCTCTTGACTAATCTTTCAGGGGTTTGGTCAATTAAGGGGACAAGTAAATTGTCCTTACAGGTGACCCTACTCAATTTCCTATAGTTAATGAACATACGTCAACCATGATGTTCCTAGTAGGAATCAACTCAATGTTCTCATTTTTCATGACCATCAACCCCCTTCTGAGGCACAACAAGAACCAGAATTACGCACTTACTATCGTAGATAGAGTGGATAATGCTGGCCTTAAGCAATTTCAATACCTCTTTTGGGATCACTACCTTCATCTTAGGATTTATCCTCTTTTGATGTTCAATAAACGGCTCATGGCCATCTTTCATCAAACTGTGATGTATGCACACAAAAGAGCGACTCCCTTTAAGATTATCAATGGTGTAAAATGTGACTTTATAATGAAATCTAAGATGTTTATGCAAGGAATCAATTTGGGATGTACCTAGACTTGCATTAGCAACAACAAGACACATAGAGTTAGGGCCAAGAAATTCACACCTCAAGGAAGAAGGGAGAGGTTTTTATTCCTACCTTTGTTGTAATCTTGTCATCAAGAAAGGACTCATTTTCTATTTCTAGCTTTTCCACCTTGGCAAGTATGGGTAGAACTCATGTAGTGGCCTCCAGAAATTGAGCACACATTGCTACCATGGGATTCTCATTCTTGGTAGTACAATAATTCAATTAGCATTGCTCAAAATTCTCACTAGAGCTTTGGTTAACACTTTCTTCCTTTGCTATATTATTAGTCATATCAACTCTAGACACTCATAAGAAATAGTAGGGAATTTAGTAGCTTTGAACAAGTAAAACTCTATGTAATCATCACCCGCATTAAAAGACAACTTATCATTTTTCACATCAGTGAGACACTTGGTGGTGTCCAAGAATGGCCTCTCAACTATGATTAGGGTGCGGGTGTATACAAATACGGGCACATATAAATCTTCCACCTTGATAGGGATATCCTTTAAAACAACCATATGGAATTTCACAAAAAGGTGGGCTAATTGCAAGGAAATAGTGGTGGGTTTCATCTCTCTAATTTCCAACTTCTTACACGCAGAAAGGGGCATAAGGCATATGCTTGAGCCTAAGTCACACAAAGGATGGTATATACAAACATTCTCTATTGAGTAAGGGATGGAGAAGCTACAAGGATCCTTGAACTTAGCGGGAAGCTTGTTTTGGACTAGAACACTACACTCTTCAACCAATGCCACTGTCGTGTGCTCTTCCAGTTTTCTTCTATTGGATAAGATCTATTTCAAAAAAGGTAGCATAGGAAGGAATTTGAAACAAGACACCGCTAAATGAATTGTGAATGTAGAGCTTCATGATGATCTCCAAAAGCTTTCTAACAAATCAAGTTTAACCTTAGCCATTCTTTGAGTGGAAGACAAAGGCGGTGTAAAAGGTTTAGGGGAAGCTTGTTTGAGTTCCTTAGTAACCTCACTGGCATCATGCATAATATCATTAATAATCACATCATTAGAGGTCTTAATGCCTATTGCACAACAACATCATTATTCTTTTTATTCTCTTCCACATCATGGCTAGACCCTTTACGATCCTCTAATTGTTTGCCATTAATAGAGTGATAACCTTACACTACTTTCTATAATTCATCTTTGATTGGCTAAGAAGGCTACCAGGAGGTCTAGACGAGAAGCCCCCTTGGCTAGCAATTTGAGCTTTAAGCATCTTAATATGAGTAGTTAACATGTCAAACCTTGGAAGCTAAGTGCTCAATATACTCATCTTGCTTTTATTTAGTCAAAAGCATGCTTTCATCATACCTTCAATTTAGACTTTTAGGCCATTTGAGGGGTAATGTTCTTTAGAAATTGGGAGGTGGCACAACATTCATTTGTAGCATAGCGAAAGGGTTAGTCCTATATGATAAATCAGGGAGATTCCTCCAACTCGGATTATAAGCATCAAGAAAGGATCATTGGTCAGTCTCGATTGTAGTTGTTGACATAGTTGACCTGGTGACTAGGGCCTTGAGCAAAAGGACCCCAATTTGGCAAGTAATAATCGAATGGTCTACTAAAATCACCAACTTCACCTAAAGGGGAAGTGGGACAAAAATTCATAACATTCACATTCAATTAATATAGTCTTTGGGTTATTAATCTAGTTTAGCAAAAAGTAAAGTAAGAGCATCAACTTCCAATTTACCTCGTAACTTGTTGGGTTTCCCTATTTCACTAGACCATTGATAATTATTGAGGGACATCTCCTAAATAAGAGTGTAAGCATCATCCAATAACTGGTTAATGAGAGTCCCTTCACTGCGACATCAATCGTTGACCTCATAGCATGAGTGAGGCCATTGTAAAATATTTAGACAAACATCCATTTTTGAAGACCACATGATGAGGTCACAATTGCAGTATATCCTCATATTGCTCCCAAGCCTCATGGAGTGATTCACCTTTATTTGAGTAAATGTGGTGATTTGATTCCTCAAGTTGGTCATCATGCTTAGTGAAAACTACTTAGTGAGAAAGGTCTTAGTGAGCTCATATGATGAAGTAATAGAGCCAGTGGGTAGAGATTGAAGTTATACCTTTACCTTGTTTCATAAGAAGAAAGGGAACAATCGAAGATGAATGGCGTTAGGGGGGACTCCATTCGCTTGAAAGTGATTACACTTCCAAAAGATAGAGAGGTGCACGTTGGGACACTTCATTGGCTCCTAAATGTGATTGTTACTCCAAACAAATTAAAGCTAACTTAAGCTCTAAATTTTGGGCCTTAACGCTGGGACTGATGATGCTTGAATTGAGCCCTTGAACCATTAGAGTGACATATTCTCTAAGTATCATCCCTACTTCACTTCCTTCTTCGACCATGTTTGAGGCGGAACTGGCGGCAACTAATAAAACTCTAAAACATTTTCCCAAAATGAAGAGAATTACTCAAACAAATATGACTATAATTTCTCAAGGTTCATCTTAGTCCAAATTATAGGTTTAATATTATCATTTTAACCTCTCAACATGCAACTCTCTCTTAAGAATTCATGAAGTCAATTCTAAGCCTCACAATTTGATATTTGATTGTAGCCACCTTTCTTTAAAGATTGTCATTCTTTTCACAAAGTTCCATAACCATTTGCTAAGAAGAACTTCATTAAAGTCTTATTTGGTTTTTGTATCAAGTTTATTAGCTCAAACAATGACAACAGCAATCGATCTCATGCTTGTACTAGTGCAAGAACCTGGAAATACCATATTCGAATGTCTAACACTCATTTCATAAACAGGAACTAATGTAAACTAATGTTCAAATTCTCTCTTAAATGACTTACAAAAGAAAAAAATTCTTTGATTCTCTTCTTACTTACAACAATCAATCCAAAAAAAAAGCAAGCTGCAAGTCCATCATACCTAATTCTCTTGTAGGCACAGGTTGCCTCACAATGTTCCATTGCATAAGATGATACCTGAAATTGCTCCCAATTAGTTTCTCTCAGTTGTTTCTAACTTGTTGGACACAAGACGAAGGTAAGGGAAAGACGTACAAGCATTAAGTAGTGGTGCTTAAGAGAACATTTTTTATGAGAGTTAATTTCCCTTGTCTTGAAAGGTATTTATTCTTCCATCTTGAAAGTGTTTTCTCAATCCTTTCAATAATTGGATCCCAAATGACTGTATGCTTAAATCTAGTAATTAGAGGAAGATCAATCTAAATAGTCGAAAAAGAATCAATGTTGTAGCCTAAACCATCAGCAAGTAATTGAATGCTGTCTACTTATCCAATAGGGAAGATAAAGCTTTTTACCCAGGTTAACTCTCAAGCCCAAATGGTATCAAACTAAGTAGGAACATAATGAAGGTTCACTATTTTTCCACAATCAATATCACAAACTACAATAGTGTCATTTGCAAAAGAAGTTGTAAGACACAAAGCTATCAAGTTTAAGCAACCCATTGAAAACCCAAATATGAACCTAGCACTAGAAGCTTATTCAATCATCTTAGTGAAGACCGTTATGATTAACAAAGATAAATGGGGGGATAAAAGGTCTCCTTGTCGAAGGCCTTCAGAAGCGAAAAAGAATTTAGTTGGAGAACCATTGATAAGAACCGCAAAAGATGTATAGGAGATGCAATTGGGGTCTAACCAATGTAGTTTTCTCTAAAACCCATCCTTTTGATTACATAGTGTGGCATCCCTGCCCTCGAGTAGGAGCAATACATCGCCAGAATCCTTTGAAAGGATCCTTAAGGCCAATTGGACAAAGAAGGCAAGACGGGTTTTCCCTAATTTGCACATAATTTTTATTAAAAAATAGAACTTTACACACCATACCAAAGTATTTAACATAACCAGTAGCCTTCAACAAGCTTCAAACTCAACATCTGCGGAGTCTAAAAACTAAAGTTTAGGCCCACATGACCCTATAATACAATTAGGCCCACATGACCCTCAAGATAAGGCAATTAGACTAAATATATTAGTTTTGGCAGGTGGCCACCGAGACTGATTCAAAGTCAGATGATGCCCACTACTTTAGTCATGTGGATAATCTGATAGGGGAAAAATTGGGGGAGGCGAGCAAACCATAGCTCAGTCGTAGTCCTTTCCTTACAAAAACCAAAATAGGTATTAGACGGAACATATGATAATAATCACATTAGTAGTAGTAATGTGAACAAATAACTTTTTTTCCAATTANNNACTGGCCTCTCCTGTTTTAGCACAAACAACCCACCATTGAAATTCTTAAAAATATACAATCAAGCTTAACGAGTTCAAAAGAAAGGAAGCATGCATATTTTCATAGTAATAGCATTTTTCCCAATGTAATCATCTTTTCGGGTTGGAGATTCTCTGATTACCCACTACTTACCAAAAGTCGACTCCTATGCAAATAAATCTAGGATGGTAAAATGAATTTGGCTAAAAGAGTTCTTACTTGAGAGAACTGATGTCTAAGGTATGAGAAGATTATACCTCCTTAGGATAGAAACACTGTCACTTTTTTAAGTGAAAAAGCTGTCACTCTGTGGAATATGTCACTGCCAAATCTATGCCACATGTACAAAATTACACACTAGTCAGAAACTGCTGAGAAATCGCCACTTGAGCGTGCATAGCTGCTCGTCTCTTTAGGTACTAGTTTACTCAAGCCAAATATGAAATTAAACTCAATGATTTTCCAACAAAAATATGCGTATGATCCTTCGATCATAAATTTACTTTCATTCTAATTAGTTCCATGTGCAAAAATCTAAATATTTTCGTTCACCAAAATATCAGTAACACAACTTATTAAAAATGGAAAGCTCATAAAAATACTCATTCAACTATATTCCCCTTTTTTCAATAAAGATCACATCCAAAAATAAGTTAACAAGAAATCATAACAAGTAGTATTTAAATGCCACTTATTTAAGTGACCTAAACTATAATAGCTTTATTAGTATTTTTTGTTACGCTTTTTTTTTTTGGTTCACTACAAAACCAAGTAACTCCCTCATTATTTATTACTATAAATATTTTTCAATTGCAAGATCAGAATTAGCTATTTAACCTTACAAGCATAATGTAACACAAAGCTTCAGAAATAATTTTCAGAATACATCAACAATATTTTTTTAGGCCTGTTTTTGGACCAATTTAAAAACCAAAATCTTTTTTTAATATTTTGAATTTTCTAGTAGTATACAAAAAATTTAAAGCATGTGACTGGCCATTCAAAATCATCCAAAATCATATCAAATCATGGTTACTCGACTAACTTCTCATATGTTCACTAATGCTATAACTTAAGCGAAATAAATTTGGATAGTAGCATCGAAGCATAAATTTCAATGCCATAGTGTTCAAACCTGCTCCTACATACTTAATGTTACTATCTGCTCATCCAATATGCTCATAACTAACAGACCTTAAGTTCATGTTCACTTTGTAGCTCTCTTCCTCTTCCTTCCTTAACCCTTGTATTTACTTTGCCTTTGGTTTGAGTGAGAGAGGTAGGTTTTGAGTTTGAGTCCTTTAGCTAGGTTGAAAATATGGTGGAAGAACTCTCCCTTGCTCTTCAAATCAACTACCCTCTTCAAGTGTAGAATAATAATCGAGTATGGTGTAGTATGGAGGGTGAGTGCATAGGCAGCTAAAATGAAAGACCAAACCCATTCTCCTCCCTATTTGTTCTCTCGATCAGTCAACAACGCCCTTTCTTTTTTATTAGGGGCACAACAAATTGGTTGGGTGAAAGAATAACCAAATTCATCTCCCTTCTTTTATTATGTTCAAGCATGATT
>NCQT01077610.1:21871-33698 GCA_002740465.1 Stenocereus thurberi | reverse complement strand
TATGGTTTAATAAATTATTATCATCATCATCATCATCATCATAACCTCACAAAAATTTAATTTTAAGATACGAAAATTCAATTGCGTACGGTTTATTTCCGTTCCCGAGTCCAAATCATATAAGCCAATCATAGCCCAACAAACTTGCGTTGTTAACAATGTTTTAAACTTAACCATGTTTAGTAAAAAGCCGCTTTATGAGAAAACAAAGCCTAGCCCTGTAAACTTCAAGCCATTTCTAACCAAGCAACACACACACACACAGAGAGAGATACACACACGCACATCTCTCTCTTCCTTCTCTCCTCCATACCCTCGGCTCCCCCCTCCCCTCTTTGCTAGCTACTATTTGGCCACCCAACCACTACCAAAACAGCCCCTTCTAGCCACCCTAGCCACCACCTACATCCTCTCAAGTATCAAACCTCTTTCTTCAAGCAAAGTAAGCCCTAATCTTACTCTTGTGGATGTTGATTGTATCTTGGTTTTGATTCTTGTTTTGGTTGTTTTGATAGTTGATCATGTTCTTTGGATGGAAATAAGAGTTATTTTGATGTTTTTAATTGTTGATTGAGTTTAGATCATGCTAGGGTTTAGGGCCATTCATGAGCATGCAAGCATAAGGTTGGAAGTACGTGTTTCTTGGATTGTTTGTATTTGATGTAGTGGGTTTAATCTCTAATAATGTTTATAAGGGTATTTTCGGTGATCTTGAATGAGATGAAGATGAAGTAAGTTGGCTAAAAGTTAGGATTTTAATGATTATGCAAGGTTTAACCTTCCTTTAATAGCAAACATGTTACTTGTGTATATTTGATTGAGAAATTATCTTTGATGTATATAATTATGAAGTGAAATTGAGTGCAGTGATTTTGTATGGTGATGGAAAGGACCAAAGCTTTGTTAGATGATTTTAAGAAATGATTTCAGTTGAGGATTAGGAGAAAACAATGACAGTAGGGGCTGAAAAGTGATAGAAAATAGCACACATTTTGTCAATAAACTGGTAATGATTGGCCCGTCCAAAACTTATGATTTTGGGTGAGTAGATAGGTCAGTATGTTAGCTTTCAAATGCCTTTTGAATAGCCATAATCTGAGTTCTGTAGAAAAAGTTATGGCTATTTTGCTACAACTGCGTAGGTTCAACCAAAATTGACATACTTATGTTCTAACCCCTTTTTAAGAATCCTATTGTGGGAATCATATTTTATGTTGTAAATGAAAGTTTTTCAAGACTTGTTAATCTTTCCATATTGGGGTTTTAAGCCTCCATTTGAGGTCAAGGGTGAAAGTTATAAATTTTTAAATTAAATTAACATGCTTTAGTGCAAATTGGGCTATTATTACAATTTTTGTGCAGCGTGTACTTGGAGAAAAATTCTGAAAATTTTACTGTAGATTTTTCATATTATTTTAGAATCGTCTATAAGATTTCATGAATTTCGGCTGAATATTTTAAGTTTGGTGATTTTTTGAAAGCATTTTGAGTAATGGTGTATAGAGCAATAACAAAGATTGAGTGAGATTAATCATGCACTCATTTTGTGTACTTTGGGCCAAGTAAGGCCATCTAAGTGTAGGAAACAAATGTTTATGGGGTTTAATAGGGCATTTAGCTTAATTATGGAGAGAAAGAAAGACAAGTATATATTATGGGAGTATATTTACGAGTGATGAACTTTATAAAGGAAAATACCAAGTTTAATGAGTTTAATAGCCTCTATGGTTTTCAATGACTCATTTGGGGTGGAATTCTGTATCTAATGGATTTATGAATGAAATATGGGAAGTGGGGAGAATTTTTGACTCAGAAACCATATTTATCTGACCAAGTTATTGCAGTTTATGCTATTTTGAACCAAGATATATCTCTCTTGACCTCAAACCTCTATTACTTACTCAATTCAGAATGCATCAAATGTATTTATCAAGCCAATCTAGTGTACTTGCTATTATCTTAAACCAAGTTATACATCAGCGAGTCTTAAACCCGTATGAGCAATCTATCTCAAAAAGGCCAAAACCACTCTTTTATTTGTCACCTTCAAGGCCTTTTCCTTTGTAATCTCATTTGTCTCATTGTGGTCTATTACTTTCATTTACTTTATATCGGATTTAATTACTTTCATTAATTCAGTTTTAAAGTTATATTAAAATACCCAAGTTATGTATACCATTTAATTACTCAATTTCTATTACACATACTTTTACTTGCTCAATCATGTGAGTAAGGATTATTCACTGACTACACATACCAACAATGACATTTATGAAACCGAGTCGAGGCCTAGTTATTATTCTCCGTTATGCATAAGTGTCATCAAATCAGATCATATTTATCACGTCAGATGATATTTATGAAATAGATGTCATTTATCAAGTCAGATGAAATTTTTTAAAGACTCAAGGAATGTCCATTGCCTGTATCTTCAGAAAACAGAACATATTTATCAAGTTACAACTCTTAATTAGTTTATCAATGAATAAATTTATAGAACGATTTGCCATTTAACATGTGACCCCATCAATTATCATCTATAGGGCATCAGCCCATCACTTGCCAGCACGGCTTTAGGCAACTCTTGATCGAATTGACAGGTGTACACCAATGTACAAATCATATTATTGCAAGGGTTCACATCTAGATAGTAATGAGCAATTCAGTTTCATATTACTTTCATTATCATCGTCATTGCGAAATAAATGAATTGCAAAAGCGGTTACCCATCAACAGTGTTTCTACGCTCATTTTACAATACAAGAATGCATGTACTGAGGTTTGGCTCACATTTCGAATTGTTTTCATGTTTTTCATTTTAGATGATGAAGTATCACATATTTCTCCATTTAACAAGCCCTTGAGGAAGTGATCAGATACTCACAGTGGATTTAGCATAGCATAAATGTTGGGATCGACCCCAAGGTCAAGTTGGGTCTATTTGGGTCTATATTCAATACACTTGTGTAGTGTGAAGTGTGAGTTAGCATGGTATGATTAAGTCGATTGTATTGAAATTGAACTATGATGGACTTTGGTCTTGGAGTATTTTCAGTTTAATGGATATTGTGATTTGAACATGAGTTACAAGATTAAATGGTTTCAGTGAGCCTTGTCTTTATTAGGACGGCTGTAGCGTCTTCTATCATTAAGTCTTCCGCTATAGTTTTTCATAAATCATGTCATTAGCATTTTGGGAGTGTTACAGATTTGGTATCAAGGTTTTAAGGGTCATTATGAGCTATCAAGTGTTTATAAATTAGCTATTAAGGTGTGTATAAGTTATGTTGGACCAGTTATATGAGCTATTGACTATAAGTTCATATGTATGGGCATTTAAGAAGGAACCATTTCCATATGGGTGACCCAATCATTTGATAATATCCTAAGATCCAAGCATTAGCAAGGTGGAGTGTGAAACCATTTGGGTGACCTGTTAGTGAGGCATGCTCTCATTTATCTAGAAGTTGTATTGTATGTCTCATTTCTCTCATTTATCTAAATTTTTGCAATCGTGCACTTCGGGTGTGTGACCGGTTGAATTAGGAACTCCGGCGTGTTGCCATTTAACTGTTAAAGTATTTCTCTCCATTTTAGGTATCTACTGTAAGGCTTTAAGCTGAGTTTTAGTCAGTTTTTAGGCGAAACTCTATCCGTTTTACCCCAGAATTTGAAAGTCTTATTGAGATGTGTTAACATACCTGATCTTGTGTATAGTGATAGTTGAAACCCGATATGGGGATGCCATTTGCAACCTCTTAAGGGATTAATATAGTGTCAAGTTAGATGTAAACCTCTAGATAAGGAAATGCTTTGTGGGGCAATATCTTTAAGGTGAACCAGTATGAGATGAACGTCACAATGGGTGCCTATGTCTGGTGATAATAGTTAGTAGCTTATGGTGTGCTACTTGGCATTATATGGGTGGTACGTGTAAGATTACGCTGTCATCCTTGACCTTAAGACCTTACCTCATCAATGCTCCCATTACTTACTATCATTGACTTATTTCTACCCTAGTTATCTTGAATTATTTAGAGGCATCATTTCTTTGCGACTACCGCTCTTTTGATTTGTAATGGAGTGTTTATGGAAAATCTCATGTATGGTCTATCGGGAGTTCTTTAAACACATCTGAGCAATTTTTCTTATAGGTGATTCAAACCTGTGACAATCATAATCATTTAATTCTCTGTTTTAATAATGGAGCCTATAATGACCCTCTATGTGCGTTACTGTGTGATTTGTAGTTCTTCCTAAGCATGTTTGATCTATTTTATTCATATTTCAGTCACCACTATGTTTATATTTTTACTGTCACCTACTTTAATTCCTTACTTCTATTTGGGCACTATTTATTTATTGCTTGTAAAGCCTTTGGTTGCTTCAGACTAAGTCATTAAGTGGGTTTTTAGTAATTAAATGTATCCATATTGTTCGTGTTTCTATAGCATTGTAACATAATGTTGGCATACTACTCTGTGGTTGTGACTGCATGTCGTTACTCAAGTTATTTTGGCAATCCTTTCTTTACTAGTACAGCCTATCTTATTAATGATAAACAATAATTTGTGCTATTTTCATCTGCCAGCAGTTTCAGAGTTTATATGCCTACCCAAGACTTCCATTTACTGCAGAATGTGTTATTGATAGATGTTGACTCCATTATCTTGACGTACTGGCCTTTCGAACACCAGATGAATGCTGATGGTGCTGACCCTTATCTTCGTCATTTTACGGACATACGGATACCGTATGACTTTTCAAATACCTCTTTGCTAATCTATTAGATTTCTTCACCTCCCGTATTTAATACTCCCTCTCAACTGCATAACATCATTCATTTATTTTACTATCATGACCATTATGAATGAATTGCATGTCTTGTACATGTAGGTTATTTATATACCTTACCTCTTTCATTACAATTCTTCATCCTTTCATTCATTCACCTCACATGTCGATCCTCTATAACTAATAAAGAAATATCTTTGAAAGAGTTCATGGTGTTGTTACATCTCTTTACACTTTAGATTGTTCCCTTGTCATTTAAATTTACTGAGACCAGTAGGCGGTTGAACGCGTTATCTTTTATAAATATGCCTCTATTGGCATTGCTGGAACCATATTCGTTGGACATTCAACTTAGTGTAATTGGCAAACCTTGTTATCATTATGGGAATGAACTGACTTTGTACTTATAGAAGATGACTTGTGAAGATCTTAAGATTAGTTTAAGAAATGAGGAAAGACTAGGCGTGTGTTTCTATGGACCGAGAGAAGAAAAACCCTACTTTTGCCCTAATTACACTGTGCAAGCAAGTGAGTTATCATGTCAGTAATGCATTGAATATTAGCGATGTGCTAACCATACTCGATATATACATATCCATAATCACAGTTTGTGAATTTAGAGATGTTTCGTCTGAGGATTTTCAAGACTGTTTTTTATTTTTAGGACCATTTTTCCGCAAGAAATATTGATTTTTAGATTAACCTAGTTCTAGGTGCTCAATACATTTTCACAGCCCCTATCATATGACCTCCAGTAGAGTTCAAGAAACTAAAGATTTAGTAAGATGAGTTGTTACAGAAGGGAGTTATTTGACCAAGTATGTCATCATAGGAAACCTAATTTTATATGTGTGAAGAAGGAAGGCAGAACCTTATGATTGTGTACTGTGTACAAAGAGCTGAATAGGATCACTATTAAAAACAAGTGCCTTATACCTTGAATAGATGATTCATAGGATTAACTGCCGACAACAGATGTCTTTTTCAGGAATGATTTGAGGTCCGAATATCACAACTAAACCATGCAACCATAGTTTATCTTTTGCAAGAATAACCACTTATAGTAATTCTTGTAATTGTTTGCTTGTCTCATCTTCAAAACTTGATACTATCCAATATTGTTTAATCTCCCTTGCATTTCAACCCAATATTTCTGATTAGTGTGATCCTCCATGTCTTTGCAAACTCATTATTAAATGCGCAATACATTTTTGTTCGACTTTATATGGTTGTCAACATTCTAGTGCTCTCGTCCTTCACCATCTTTATTTCATGATCATGAGTTGTAGTTCATTCTGCTGAGAGCCGATTCACACATCTACCTTACATCTCATTTATTCATAATGATAAGCTTGTATAACATGTTTTGAATTCATAATCTAATTCAACTCTCATCGGTGTGGGTGATTGCGATTGTCATAATTTCCTTACTCTCTTTATTTTGAAATTCAATCCCCACACATATATCTTACATTCTGATAAATAAACTTCTGCATTCTCTATTTAATCTTATTGTTGTACTTGAATTGGCTTCATATAAGCAAAGGTATGCTCCTAATGTAGCTTGCTCAATCTATTTATCTATCCATTGACAATTTGCTCATCCAATTCATTTATCTATCCATCACACCTTGCTTGTCCAATCTATTTGTCTATATATTACACTTTGCTTATCCAATCTATCTATCTATTTATTGCACAATGCTTGTCCCATCTATCTATTGCACTTATCTTGTTGCTTGTGGTTATAAAGTCACCTAGTTGAAGCTTCATTGCTTGTCATCTTGTTTCCAATTCATCAGTTAAACCCGAGTGTAACCGGACCATCTTTCTCCTTGGCTGATTATTTATTGGACCCTTTATGATCCATATTTATAAACCACAATTCTTGTTGCGTTATATTTTAGAATTCGAGATACACTTATGGTTATCTTTATTCTAACCACCCTATGTTAATCCTTCCTTTATAAATTCTTTCTAGTCTTATTGTTTATTTATTTTGTTCCTAGTGACTCAATTAACTACCAATTCCATCATTTTCATCTCTGACCATGTTTATTCTAGCATATAATTCGGACTTAGAACATATCTTAGACTAGTCTGATGAGGGAAGATCAAGTGGTGCATTAAGAACATCAGATGAGGACTTTTTGATAAGGGCATAATCTCAAACAATGTCTAGCGGTATTAGAGTAAGTTAGAAGAAGCATCGAGAATAATAAGACAGTTCAAGTATAAGCTAAGATGATACAAGGACTACATAAGAGTCATATGGTCATTTGGACCAAAGAAGGAGACAACCAAAGTTCAGATGAGATATAAAGTATTCCAAAGGGCTTCCCTAGTCAAGGGTGTCAAGAGACTGGATATCAGAGATAATTGGGCTTGATGAGTCAATATCAGAGTGCTTATCAGAAAATACAACGGTTTCCATACTTAGTAGTGGTCAAGACAGAAAACCAATAGAGTAGAGTACCTCCTTTGCAGTAACAAGTTTTTTTTGAAGAGAATATCAATTTTGAACCAAAGCAATTGAGCCAGTGAAGTCACTGAGGATCTAGATACTCGACTGCAGGATTAAGAAGCTATGTACTTGGGGCTAATCATATCTTTTTGGAGGGAAGCAGTGAAAACCAACTATCCCTACTTGAGGTGCATTGCATACATGATTAAAATCATAAGTTTCGAGGATGAAACTCTTTAAGGGGGGAAGACTGTAATAATCCAACCCTAACCTATATTTACTTATTTAAATCATATTTATTTAATTAATTAATCATATTTATTCATTTAATTAATCATGTTGGTTAATTAATCACTCATGGTTATTTATTTAACCAAATCATGTTTATTAATTCAATTACACTCAATTTATATATTTACCAAATTACCTTGTATCATTTAAATTTTTCACTTTCATTTATCATATTTAATCATTCTGGTTGGAGGATATTTTATTTGAGTCCCACTTTACAATTCAAGTTTCATTGATTGTTAATTCCAGTCTCGTTGATTGATTAAATATCGGGTGAATCGATAGTAGGCCTCGATAATTATAGTTTAAGAAATTATTATTATTATTATTATTATTATTATTATTATTATTATTATTATTATTATTATAACCTCATAAAAATTTAATTTCGAGCTATAAAAATTCAATCGCATACGATTTTACTTCCGTTCGCAGGCCCAAACCATATAAGCCAATCATAGTCCAACAAGCTTGTATGGTTAACCATGATTGAAACTTAACTATGGTTAGCAAAAAGCCACTTTATGAGAGAACAAAGCCTAGCCAAGTAAACTTCAAGCCATTTCTAGCCAAGTAACACACGCGCAAACACACATCTCTGTCTCTCCCTTCTCTCCTCTATACCCACGGTCCCTGCCCTTCCCTCTCTGCTAGTTGCTGTTTGGCCACCCAAACACCACCGAAACAGCCTCCTCTAGCCACCCTAGCCACCACCTACATCCCCTTAAGCATCAAACCTCACATATATTCCTTTTTCTTCAAGCAAAATAAGTAAACCCTAACCTTACTCTTGTGGATGTTGATTGTATCTTGGTTTTGATTCTCATTTTGGTTATTTTGATGGTTGATCATATTCTTTGGATGGAAACAAGAGTTATTCTGGCATTTTTAATTGTTGATTGAGTTTGGATCATGCGAGGGTTTAGGGCCATTCATGAGCATGCAAGCATAAGGTTGGAAGTATGTGTTTTTTGGATTGTTTGTATTTGATCTAGTGGCTTTAATCTCTAATAATATTTATAAGGGTATTTTTGGTGATCTTGGATGAGATGAAGGGGAAGTAAGTTGGCCAAAAGCTACGGTTTTAGTGATTATGCAAGGTTTAACCTTCCTTTAATAGCAAGCATGTTACTTGTGTATATTTGATTAAGAAATGATCTTTGATGTATATAATTATGACGTGAAACTGAGTGTGGTGGTTTTGTATGGTGACGGAAAGGACCAAAGCTTTGTTACATGATTTTAAGAAATGATTTCAGTTGAGAATTTGTGTGAAAAGAGAGGAGAAAGCAATGACAGTGAGGGCTGAAAAATGACAGAAAATATAGCAAGTTTTGTCAATAAACTGGTAATGATCGGTCCATCCAAAACTTATGATTTTTGGTAAGTAGATAGGTCAGTGTGTTAACTTTCAAATGCCTTTTGAATCGCCTTAAGTTCTGTGGAAAAAATTATGGCTATTTTGCTACAATTGTGCAGGCTCCATAAAAACTGACACACTTGTGTTCTAACCCCATTTTGGTAACCCTATTGTGGGAATCATATTTTGTATTATAAATGAAAGTTTTTTATGACTTCTTACTCTTTCCAAATGGGGGTTTTAGGTCTCCATTTGAGATCAAGAGTGAAAGTTATAAAATTTTAAAATGAACTGATGTGCTTTAGTGCAAATAGGGTTGTTATTCCAATTTCTATGCAGCGTATACTTGGAGGAAATTTTGAAAAATTTACTGTAGATTATCCATATTATTCTTGAATCTTCTATAAGATTTCATGAATTTTGGTTGAGTATCTTCAGTTTGGTGATTTTTTGGAAGCATTTTGAGTGATGGTGTAAAGAGCAATAACAAAAGATTGAGTGAGATTGATTATGTACTCATTTTGTGTACTTTGGGCCAAGTAAGGCCATCTAAGGATGGAAAACAAATGTTTATGGGGTTTAATAGGGCATTTACCTCAATTATGGAGAGAAAGGAAGACAAGTATGTATTGTGGGAGTATATTTATGAGTGATGGACTTCACAAAGAAAAATATCAAGTTTAATGAATTCAATAGCTTCTATGGTTCAATGACTCATCTGAGGTGGAATTCTATATCTGATGGATTTATGAATGGAATGTGGAAAGTGGGGAGAATTTTTGACTCAGAAACCATATTTATAAGACGAAGTTATTGCAGTTTATGCTATTTTGAATCAAGATATATTTCTCCTGGCCTCAAATCTCTATTACTTACTCAATTCAGAATGCATCAAATGTATTTATCAAGTAATCTAGTGTACTCGCCGTTATCTTAAACCAAGCTATACATCAGCGAATCTTAAACCCATATCAGTAACCTATCTCAGAAAAGGCCGAAACCACTCTCCCATTTGTCACCATCAAGGCCTTTTTCTTTGTAATTTCATTTATCTCATTGTTGTCTATTTTACTTTTATTTACTTTATATCGGATTTAATTACTTTTATTAATTCAGTTTTGAAGTTATATTGAAATACCCAAGTTATGTGTACTATTTAAGTACTCAATTTCTATTATACATACTTTTACTTACTTAATTATATGAATAAGGATCATTTACTAACTCCACATACCTACAATGACATTTATGTAATAGAGTGGATGCCTAGTTATCGTTCCCCATTATGCATAAGTGTTATCAAGTCAGAACATATTTATCAAATCAGAAGACATTTATGAAACAGATGATATTTATCAAGTTAGATGATATTTTTTAAAGACTTAAGGTACGTCCATTGCCTGTATCTTCAGAAAGCAGAACATGCTTATCAAGCTACAACTCTTAATAAGTTTAGCAATGAATCAGCTTATACAGCGATTTACTATTTAGCTTGTGACCCCGTCAGTTGTCATCTATAGGGCGTCAGCCCATTATTTTCCCATGCAGCTTCAAGCCAACTCTTGATCGGATTGGCAGGTTTACACTTATGTATAGATCATATCATTCGAAGGGGCTCACATCCAGATAATAATGAGTATTTCAGTTTCATAATACTTTCATTTTCATTATTATTGCGAACTAAATGAATTACAAAAGTGGGTACCCATCAGCAGTGTTTCTATGCTTACTTTACAATACATGTACTGAGTTTTAACTCATATTTTCAAATTGTTTTTATGTTTTTCATTTTAGGTGATGAAGTATCACATGTTTCTCTATTTAGCAAGCCCTTTTGGAAGTCATCAGATGCTCACAGTGGATTTAGCATAGCATGAATGTTGGGATCGACCTCAGGGTCAAGTTCGCTCTATATTCAATATACTTGTATAGTGTGGAGTGCGAGTTAGCACATGGTATGATTAAGTCGATTGTATTGAAGTTGAACTATTATGGACTTTGGTCTTGGAGTGTTTTCAGTTTAATAGATATTGTGATTTGGACATGAGTTGCAAGATTAAATGGTTTCAGTGAGCCTTATCCTTATCAGGACGGCGATAGCGCATTCTATCATTAAGTTTTCCGCTGCAGTTTTTCGTAAATCATATCGTTAGCATTTTTGGAATGTTACACTGGGTCTAGTTAAGTAGCAGTTGCAATGGCAACTTGAACAAGAAGAAGCTGGTTTTCTTATTTGTGTCCACATTCTATTACGTTATATATAAAGAGATGAACCACGGACTTTTCAAAGGGAAGCAACAGAATGAAGAGCAATTATGGAAGCAAATGATTTATTACAATAGAAATAAGGTTCTATATAAAGCAAAAGGTGTAGGTAAGGACTATGCATTATTTGCTATCAATAGATTGATATAGCACCTCGGGTATGCCTGGAGATTTTTGTAATGCGTTTTATTTGGTGATTAATACATCAACTTAGTTATCAAAAAAAATTATCATCAAGAAAAGATACACTATAGAAAACAAAACGTGCATTGCAGGCAAAAAAAGATATACTGTACGCAACAATTTCTCATTAAGGCACAAATTCCGGCCAAATATCCTCGTCTCAATTCATAATTCCAAAATAACCCCAAGTTTTAAGAATTCCACAACAAATTCCACTCAGACAGTCAAAAACTCAACTACACCATATTGAATCTTAAACCCGAGCAACAACTAAAGATGAATATTAAAAACCAATAAAACCAATAAACAACACAATTGAACAAAAATTAGAAACAAAACTTACCTATTTGCAACACTCTTTACGAATTCTTCTGTGGCAACCATACTCTTTCAAAGAACCTATAATCACAATCAATATAATTCGAAAAATTTAGGAAGAAAATGCATAAAAAAGGTTGAACAATGATAGA
>NCQT01077493.1:3226-13603 GCA_002740465.1 Stenocereus thurberi | reverse complement strand
TTTTTAAAAAAAAAAAGAGTAATCTTTAATTACTACCCCAAAATAAACAATGCATACCAAAGGACTTATATGTCTCCAATCATTCTTCCTTTAAGTAGCATCCAGGTACTACTCTGCACCAAGAACTCATAGTGGAGCAAGCTCTCTTATAGAATGCACATTTAAAACAGAGATGCACTTGAGATTCATTCTCCAACAGCACAACACATAAACATACTCTTACAAAACACATAAACACAATCTTTCAATCTAGCGTATCTTCTCAAGAGCCACACTTTCTTAGAGGATGCACAAGTAAAGAGAGAATGCTCATGAGATTCATTCTCAGAGTTGCAGAACACATAAACATAATCCTGCAATATGGTAAATCTTTCTTAAGCAACCAAACTCTCTCAGAGAATCTATAACAAAAATACAAAAGTCATAAGATTCATTCTCAAAGCCTGCACATCCCACAAACACAATTGCAATCTAGTGGATCTTTCTAAAAATATCAACCACCTCCGTTTGTGAAAGTGAATTATCTTTTTCCATGACCTCTTGAATTTCATCCTACAAAAAAAAAAACCCAATCATATTAACAATTTGTACTTTCAAAGAAAGTTGTTGAGCTTCAATAAACTATATACATATTTTTGAGTTATCTTTGGAGCTGTAAACTCAGTACCCTATTTGTGAGTTTCACGGAACATTTGAAGAAAAGATGGCTCATTTCTAATCTTTGCACCCTTTTTCAATACCAAATTATTAGTCAAATAGAACAATCACATGTATAAAAATTGCAAAATAAATAAATAAATAAATAAATAAAGTTTCATCTTTATATTACCAGCTCTCAAGCAACTTGTTAATAAGGCTTACTTCCTATTTTGTGGAGTCTATCTTTCTTATAGTATGCTCTATTTGCGGAGTATCGACCACTTGCTTTCTAAATTTAAAAGATGTCAACAAAGTAAGATGAAAGTTGTTAGTAACTAAAATGATTATTAGTTATAAAACAAAGAAGCAATACGCAATAGAAAAGAAACTATGTTACTATAAAACCTTGTGCGGGTCCTTTGAATAGATCTCTTTCGTAGGCCACTCCCACTCGTGCTATCGATTCCACTGGGTATATGATCTAAAGCTTGCTGCAAGCTCCTTCTAGGCTTTGTGATATTATACATCTTTCAGTCGGCCCTCCAATTAGTCCACAAGGCATGCATTTGTTCCGAAACGTGTTCATGATACGCTCCCATTTCATCGTTTGAGAAAGCATTCTACAATAACATACAAATAAATAACATTAGCATTAACATAAACATTAATCATCATTTAGATATATGTATTTAGATATATTGGACTTTTTAAAGAATAGTCATACTGTTACCACCTGCCACATGTATTTTAATTATCTATCATCAATATTTTTTCATCTAAGCACTCTTAGGGGCATATGTTAGTATCACAAACTATAATTCCCAGTTGCCATACAAAAACATCATAATTCCCTCCTACAACATCATTATGGTAGAATTCTATAGGAAGGTTTTCTCCAAGTTTGAGTTTTGTAATCTCTTTACATTTGTTTCTACCTTATGTTCTCCACTTCTTTTGCTTAGCTTTGTCTTTTTAGAAACACCTCCCATGATCAAGTTTAGAGCATAAATAAAACATAAATAATTACAAAAATAAAATTTAGTGAAAAAAGAAAAGCTAACCATAGTTTATTTCTTCCTTATTTTGAAGTGTTCCTCTCTCTTCTGCTTGAGCTGTCTCAGTAGTAGGTTAAGCTTCTCGTACTGCACCGTTGATATTATAAGCACGTTGAGGACGATGCAAATCGTCATCTTTTGAGGATGCTATAGCATCATTCTTCGAGAATGATGCATCATCACTATCATCATTTCAGCATAAATCCCATCATTCTCAAAATCATCCTTATGCACCGGTGAACGAGGAGGGAAACCATGATTACTAGAATTAGAGAATGTCTTATTTGATTGAAGGGATCCCCATCACTAGAATTAGCCATGATTAAAGAGTGTCTCATCAATGAACTATCAGTTGACTTGCCAATAGTAGTAGAACTCTCAAGATGAGCTTTTGTATTAGCACCGTCTCCACAAAACAAGTATTATGGCTTTTGGAGGCATAAAGTTCATGCAATTTCCGTCCACGACCTCTAGCTAACATACCAAGTGCTACAAACATCTACCTAACAGACCTTGACATGTAAGACTTCTTTTCTATTCCATTTCAGTAGAAGCCATCTGCCTGTAATAGAAGACAAGCAAGGTAAAAGTAGTCATTTTCCATGACAAACATGTCGACACAAGCCAAAGAAACAATGGACACATTGAGGTTTGCCTCTTAAGCTAGAATGAATTGGGAGTCATAAGGTCTGTTGTAGCTACTATCAGTGTCTTACGGGCCTTGTCAGGGTAGTTACCACTACCTTGTAACCTTTTCTGCACTTATTACAAGTGTCCAGTGGTTGCCCTTACAGTGTTGTGGTTGTAGCATTAACTATTGTACAGCAATGTTTGAAGAAAACTGAAAATAGAGAAGTACAAATCCATAACAAACCATAAATTTGGGGCAAAAATGTAAGAATAGATAGCAATTATAATTTTAAATGTCACTTAGGAACTTGTTTCAAATCACAAGTTCAAAATTCAAAAAAATCCACATACAACCCACAAGTCAAACATTGACATGCTAATAATGAAACAAACATTAATAACAAAGAAAATGAAAAATCTGGGAGAAAAAACTGTTAAAGACAGCCTAAAATAAGAAAAAAGAAATGTTTACTCAGCAAATGTGAAAAGAACATCAATAATATAATCATTGAAGAAAGTACAACTATATGTCTCCCTTCCCCCTCTTTCTAGATCTATTCACTCCCTTGATATCCTGCACTTTTGTAACTAACACCATTTGGATCATCTGATGATGACATTTCATAAGAGGAATGTGGTTGTGACTTGAGAACTACATGTCATCCTTTGTTCACATTATTGATTGCATAGAAAGCCTGATTTGCTTGGCTAACGAAGATAAATAGCAGATTAGTTTCTAATTGCCTTTTGTAATTAATACTAACAAAGCCACATTCATCCACTTTAATCTCTCTAGTCTTATAGTATACATCAAACGACTTACAACGAAATAGCACAGCTCATTTTCCCCCGAGATATTATAGCTCCCATAATAACCTATGTTCTAATCTCCTTGACTTGTATCTCCAATTACAACCACACCACTGTTTTGAGTTGTAAAACTCATTTCCGGCTCTTCTATATGAAATCTATATCCATTAACAATATACCCATTGAAAGAGGTGACATATTGTGCTGGACCACGTGCCAGTGAAAGCAAATCTTCCATTTTGTTAGTCTTCTGACCTTCATATAATCACGTTACCTAAAAAGATTATTTATAATGTATTAAGTTATGCATGTGTTAACATCTATATATAGAATAATTAATACAATATTGTGTACTTAATTCACCATTGTGTACTTACTTCACACTTAAGCCATTCTCTAAAGTTTTTACAGCATTCCTTGTCAGAAAGTATAGCATCATATGGTTGGCTTGTAGAATATTGTCTAAATAAAACAAAAAAGTTACTTAAGTTCATATAAATTCATTTGGAATACGAAGTGTTAAAAAAGAAAGAAAAAACTTCCAAATGCAATACTTACTCTATAAAAGGTCGAACCTCATTACAACTCTTTAAAATATAGATATGAGCTTTGTCTAACTTATGTTTCTCAACATTAGTACAAACTCTTTGGGACCCTAATCCACAGCCAAGATGATAAAAAGATAGATAAGCCTCCATCATTCTCAACTTAATTTTCATAATTTCGATGAGGACGTTAAACTTAGTCTCCATGCTATGTAGATACCTTGAACAAAGGGTCATACATTCTCCAGCTAAATAGCCCTCTATGATTGATGCCTCTGGTCTAGTCCTATTACGAATGAAGGACTTAAATGTATACATATCTTGTTCGATAGGATACATCCATCTAAATTGGAATGGACCCCCAATTTTAGCTTCATATCCAAGTTGATAGACAAATGTGACAGATCATCAAAAAATGCTAGAGGGAAAGCCTTTTCCAACTTATATAAAGTAAGGGGGATTTGAACTTCAATTTGCTCCAAGTCATCCACCTTTAGTTCTTTAGCATCTCATATATCAAAGAGTATTAATAGCTCAATGAGTGCCTCTTGTACTGATGCTGCAAGAAGCCCATGCAAAGCTAGCAAGTGGTAAGAGATGTTTAAGAATAACATGACAATCATGACTCTTGAGACCAGATATTTTGATCTCCTTTATGTTCACACAATAAGATATGCTGGAAGAAAATCTATCAGGAACTTTTAACTCTTTCAAGAATTGGTAAAACATGTGCTTTTCAGGAAGAGATAAAGTGTACGAAGTAAGAAACATCTTTACCTCGTCCCCGTCTTTCGACAAGTGCAAATAAGATCTTAAAGCCATTTTCTCTTAATCGAGATGCATCTTAATAGTATCCTTGGTTTTTTCCCTTGCTATTTATGATTGTTCCAAGAATAGTATCACATATATTCTTCTAAATATGCATCACGTCTAGATTGTGGCGTAATAGAAGATCCCTCCAATACGTAGTTAAAAGAATATACTTTTCGTGTTCCAATTATCCCTCATCTTCTCATAAGATATCTTGGCCTTCATATATGAAGCCTTAGTCAATGCAAGGTTCTCAAGATCTTTCACTTGATGAAGAATTTCATCGATTAAACTAGGCTTTGGGGGTACAACACGTCAATGGTTCCATCAGATAGATGTTTCTGTTTTCGAAATTTATAGTTCACAGGTAAATAACATCGGTGGCCTAAACAACATTGCTTACGATCTTGAGACAACCCCACCAAGTGAGTCTCCTTCATGCAAATGGATACATAATTCACTGTTTGTATTCTCTTCGATAGTTTCACCAATTAGAAGTAATATCCCAAATGATCAAGGCGTTACTGCCGTCCAAAAGGACAAGGCTTTGCTTGTAAATGATAATCAACGATTTCCATCAAAAGGCATTCACACAATTACAACCCATCAAACCATATACAAATAGTTTTAACGTCAAACCATTTAACTATTCCAGGGTTTACATCAAAATATAATAACTCTTGTAGAGTATATAGCTTTAACATCAAAATATTTCACAATACAGTGCTCAAAATGTTTCAGCACTAAAACACCACTCTTTCATTTTGACTTTCTCGCTTACTTGTCTTCTCTAGTCAGCCTATTAGCCCGAGGGTGATTCACTAAGCATTTCCCTAAAACAAAATATGAAAATATTTTGAACTGTGAGCCGAAACTCAATATATGCATTCCTGCATTGTTAAACGTTCATGGAAAAAAAACTTGTTGGACCCGCATTGTAATTCATTTTAATTAAAAATAGGGAATGAGATAAATATAAAACTGGACTGCTAATTATTATCTAATAGTGAACTCCTGGTAATTGTTACAATCTGTGATAGTGTACATCTGCCAAGTTGGTCACGGGACCTAGCATGAAGCCGAGCAGGTAACTAAATGGCAATGCCGTATAACTGATAACTGATGAGGTCACTTATTATGTGATAAATCATGAATTAAACTGATTCATTGATAACCTTACCAAAACATTATAATTTTGATAAATATGTGCTGATTTCTAAAGATACAGGTAATGAACGTACCTGGGATTTTTAATGAAGTGTCACTTAATCAGGTTATGCACAAAAGGGAAGGAAATGATAGATTAGGCCATGATTTTGAACAAAAATATCGTTATAGTAACATATAGTTAGCAAATATTTTTATTTTCATAGTTAATAATTTAGTAAAAGAAAAGTAAGAGCATAACAAGGGCTTAGAAAGAATGACTCGTAACTTAGTCCTCCAATCTCTGATTGAGGCCCAAAACCCCAATATTGAAAGCTTAAGAAGTCTCAAAAAACTTTGGTTTAGAACGACAAAATGATTCCCACTATAGGGTTCTCAAAGTGGGACTAGAACACAAGTATGTTAGTTTTGGTTTAACCTGCACAGCTCTAGTAAAACGGCCATAACTTTTTCTATAGACCTCAGATTAAGGTACTTTAAAAGTCATCTGAAAGCTAACACACTAAAATATCTACCCACGAAAATTTATAATTTTTCAATGGACCGATAAGTATCAATTTAATCACAAAATTTGTCCTATTTTCTAAAATTTTTCAGCCTTCACTGTCCATACTTTCTCCTTTCTTTTCACACAATTCCCCATCCAAAATCACACCTTAAAGTACGTAACACGGCTTTGGTCCATCCCATCACCATACAAAACTATCACACTCAATTTCACTTCAAAATCATGTACATCAAAGGTCATTTTTCAATCAAATATACACTAATAATATGCTTGCTATCAAAGGAAGATTGAACCCTTGCACAATCAATAAAACCCTGACTTTTGGCTAACTTCCACTTCATCCAAGATCACCAAGAACATCTCTCATAACATTATTAGAGATTACAACCAGTAAATCAAATACAAGAATCCAAGAAAAATAAACTTTCCACTTAAAGCTTGCATGATTATGAATAACTGTAACCCTAACATGCTCCCAACTCAACTCCACCATGATCAATATCAAAATAACTCTTATTTCTTATCAAAACATCATGATCAACAATCAAAAACATCAAAACAAGAATCAAAACTAAGATAAAAATCAAAACCAACAAGATCCAGATTAAGATTACTCACTTCAAACTTGATAAAAGTAGAGATGGAGGTGATGCTTAGTGGTTTTGATGATGGATGATGGTGGCTAGTGGTACTAGGATGTCGGGGGCTCGGAGCCAACCAGGGCTGGCCGAAAACTGGCCAGAAAACACCAAACTGCAGATGGGGGAGGGGGCTAGTAGGCTAGAGAGAGAAAGGAGAGAGAAGATGGGTTTTGGATTGGGTTGTGTTTTTTGACTAATCAAATCAACTTGGCTGAGTTTTTATCTTCAAAATGACTTTTTAGCTAACCATGGTTAAGCTTAATCATGATGATTAGCTAGCTTAAGAAAGCAAACATGTTGGGCTTCAAATTAGACCGAAGAAAGTTGGATTCGGGAATAAAACGCTTTGTAATGATAACGTTTTTGCATACTCAAATTTAAATTTTTGAAATGCTACGGAAAACAAAAGAAATTACTTAGATTAAACTTGTTAGGGTCTACCATCAATTCTTCCAAAGTTTTCATTAATAATTAAATAAATAAATAAAACCCGAATTGCTAATTGATGGCCCAAATAAATTTTTTCCCATCGGGATGATTAAATATGATAAATAAATTTGAGAAAATTATTAACATAAGGTAATTAAATAAATAAATATAATTTAGGATTGGGATATTACATGGGGCATGCTAACTTCCCCTTAGTACTCCACCTAGACAACACGTCACATGCAAGGAAATCATTAATTGGCCACAGTAAACTTGCATAGAGTTGAAATGGAGTTATAAAAGATGCATCTAGGTCTCAACACCCACTTCCCATAACTCCTTCAACTCCTTAATTAAGGGTTGTAAATATATATCAATTGCATCACCAGGACTATCAAGACTAGGAATGAGCTTGGAAAGAATCATGTTAGATTGTCTCATGCATAACTCAGGAGGCAAGTTATATGGAATCAAAATAATAGGCTAAATGTTATATGAAGTTTTAGAGCTTGCGAAAGATTGGAAACCATCACTAGCAAGGCCAAGTCTAACATTATGAGGCTTAGAAGCGAAACCCTTATGCAGCTCATCAAATTATTTCCATGCAAGAGAATCAGTTGGATGCCTCATTATTTCATCTTTCTTTCTTTTATCATGATGCCATCTCATCAAGAAGCTGTCTTGGAGGACATATATAACCTCTGTAACCTTGGCTTCAATGGAAACTAGTGCAAAGTCTTTTGCAGTATTCTTTTGCCATTTGACCCATATTTGTCCTTACCATTATGCTTATCAATCTTCTATCTAGATACACCACACACCTTACATGTATCTAACTTCTCATCCTCCTTTCAATATAACATACAATCATTTACACATGAATCGATTTTCTCATACGAAAGTCCAAGATCTTTGATCATCTTTTTTGCCTCGTAATAGGAGTCTAACAAGTTTGATCCATTTGGAAATAACTTCTTCTTTCATGAATTTTAACAGCGTGGTAAGCGATTCATCACTTCATCCTCTCAGAGTTTTAACGTGAAGGAGTTTTACTAAAGTAAACATTTTTGAAGACTTACAACCATTATAAACAGGATCATGTGAATCCTTCAATAGCCTAAAAAATCTCTTAGCCTCATTATTTGGCTGCTCTTCTTCTTGGTTACGGTCGAAGGATCCTATATCATTAAAATCATGATCTAAACTCTTTGAAATACCCTGCATTTCATCATCTTCATCTATATCATCATTATCATCAGTCATCTCAATACTAGGCTCATTGAGTGTTTCCCCATGATGATACCAAAATGTATACCTTTTGACCATTTTATAAGCTAAGAGATGCCTATGAACTAGCTCACGAATCTCAAACTCTATGTTAACATATTCCGTGCATGGAGAGTGGATGGACTTTGTCCCTGGTTTAGTAAATTCATAATCCAAGAAACTTTCAACTTCTTTTTTCATATCTCCACTAAGGTATTCTTTGAGGTTCATCCAATCCTTGTTAAGTGCCATTGCCTCAAAATTATAATTGACTTCACAAAAATAAGTATCTAGTATTTGGAAACAAGGAGGGAAATCTATGTTAACCTAACTCAATTCTCACATCCATACAAAAAGTAAAGCAATTTCATAGACACTACTCATTGTCAGGTGTCATTTCTGAAACAAACATGAATGGCTTTCTTAGCTTGGTATTTCTTTTGCAAAGCACTACTCATTGCGTATGCGCCTTAGCACTAAACATCTCTGAAATTGGATTACTTTCTGTTTTAATAAGGTGTTTTGTGATATGTCTTAACATTCAACAACATATAGCAGAGAAACGGAAGCTTTGTATCTTGCTATTGATAGCGAATGTCCTTTTTTTTTTTCCTTTTTTTGGTTCGAAGGTAGTGAAGTTTATACGTGCATAATTTTGTAAATCTAAAGTTCACATACAATGCATATATAAAGACATAAAGGATTGTTCATTACAAAACATAAAATTTAAAATAGAGACTAATCATAGAAATTATATATAATGATGAGACTGCAATGAAAGGCAAATAGGAAACAAAATTGTTTTCTTTAATTCTTTTTTTTTTTAATTTTTACATTGTCCAAACTCTACAAGAAAATCTAGTTTTCGTAGCATTTGGTTTTGCCACAATAAGTTTAAATATTGCTACAATAACCTTTTATGGCAATTTGAAAACATGCTACACAGTTGTCACAGATACTGTGTTACAAAAGGCTATTATGGCAAATTATCGTTTGCCACTAAATATAAAGCTTTTGTGGCAAAATTTAGTATGCCACAACTATCAAATTGCTACAATAGGTCATACTTTGTAGCAAGTCAAATATTGCTACAAAAATATATTTGCTACAAAAATATGGTATTTGTGGCAATATAGTTAGCTACAAATTGGTCTTTTGGTGTCTAATTTGAACACATTTAGTGGCAATCCCATTATGCCACTACAATTGTATAAGTGTTCTATTGTACAATTTTCTGTATTTGAAATTCATTTTAAATTTTACGGATATGTGTTATGACATAATTGACTATTGCAATTGGTATTGGAATGATATAATTAACTTTTTCAATTGGTAATGAAGTTAAGTATTGTACATAAACATACTTAACAAATAAAAATAAATAAAGGAAGCTGAAGACAAAACTAAAAAATGAAAATTCATTTCATATATCAGAAGTGGAATCACATAGCATTATTCTTCATAAGTGTACTTTGTTTAGAATTTCTAATAAATGAAGAAATGATAAATTCCATAAATACTCAAATTCAATAAACGTAGATTGTGCTAACTAATTAAGAAAACAAATAGAACAATTAAACGAGGACTTCATCATCACCGTCTCGTCCTCTTCACTTCGTATGATCGTCCAACATCATTCTTGGAATGGGATGCCTGTATGAAAGACCAAGTAAATAAAGAAATAAGCATTAGCACCGGTTCATATTTGCATATTAAAAATAACAATGTATGTTGATATGATTCCCAAGCAAATATGAAAACGGATGGACAACCTAGGGCTAGGAGTGTTAGTGTTTTCTTAATTTCTAGAGCGAAACGGACAGAACTTCCCCTAAAAACTGATCATTTCCTAAGCTTAAAGTCTTACATTAAATCCC
>NCQT01077425.1:5771-17035 GCA_002740465.1 Stenocereus thurberi | reverse complement strand
TTCCAAAGCTCTTATGGGACTGCATTCTTATTGCCCTGTCCTATTTGATGCCTTCCATGCTGTGCTTGTGGATGTTAGCATTCATATTAGTCTATTGAGATCAGTTCTATACAGTAGCCGAAAGCAGGTATCCAGGTTTGTCACCATTTCCCATTCTTATATCTTTGTTGACTGTTACTTATCATCACTACTTATACGAGTCTCATTTTGCAGCAGTTCTCGCAAGGCTGATAATATTGATGTCAGGATCCCTGAGAAGTCAAAAGTATGTTTGCTTCTTCACACCCGTAGGTTCAGATGAAGTGACAAAGCTCCCCAGGCTTAGTTGATTAACAGCTTCCTATCACTCCATAGTTCTAATCCTATTGTAAATGTCTCCTGTGCTGCTGTATTGAATGGAATATATTTTTATATATTTTCTGCAGCTTCTTGCCTCAGGTTTTATGTGAACTGTTGTTATCTTTGATAATTTCTTCGATGGAGACATGATACATAGTCTTTGTCATTCTGTGACATGTTGTTGTTAACTGTCAGTGTAATCTAACTTTCATGTTAAGTGAAGAAGTCTTTGGATGATTGATGGCTAATTGAGACTTGGTTTCTATGTACTTTTGGCCTCCAGTGTAATCTTGTTCTGGTTTTTGTGTCCCCCCTGGCCCCCAATGTTGTGGTTTTCTGAATTTAGCAGATGTCTTTTGGTTACCTGTTACTTCAATTCGCGCTATTAAATTTAAATTTTTTTTCCTGCCCTCTTAAAGAATTAAACTGTGTGCATCAGCTGAACTTTGGTTATTTTAGGCTTATTGTTGACCTACTGGTTCATGCTTCGTTATATTAGGTGTCGACATTGCTCTTTTATGTAAGTGTTCTACCTTTCCTTGGCAGAATAAAGTGGAAAAGGAGGTCCTGCTTGTCAAGACATTGTTGACTGCTCGTGATATTCTTTTTGAAGAGACGCAAAAGCTCAGCAAAGCAATTGATCGATCTATTGACTTCACTGATTTTATTTCCGAGCTGGATGATACTAAGTTGTTTGGTCCTCTGCTAGGAGCGGATACAGCGTCCACCAATTCCGATGCTCAAAGGCTGGAACTAGCCATCTCACAAAATGGACCTGAGGTTTCAGTTTATGATTTCTTGAACAATTAAGGAATTGATATTGTAGTTCCAGAGGGGGCTTTTCTTCTCCTCTTTGTGAGAGCACTTGTCTAATATTGCTTTGTGCTGTCTGGTGGTACTGCATAAAAAGGCTTTTGAGTACGAGAGCAATAACTACTTCTGCTGGTTCAAGCTAACTTAGATGTTCGTGCTTTTGAACAGAAGCCAAGCATTTTTCTTGATTTTCGAAGCAATGGATTGCTGCAGTCCCTGTCTAAGGATGTTCTTATTCATTCTGCATATACCATTGGAAACCAGATCCACTACTTGTGGAATACATTTCTGAACTTTCACAGGTTTGTCTTTGTTCTCCTGGTAGTCTATGCAATTCAGATAAAGAAGCCTTGACGTTTTCTCTATAAATTGTATTATATGACCCCCCCTTCTACTGTTCTTTTTGTTCTAGATGGCTTTCCCCACAGTATCATTCTTTGCTTCTTTGGAGGACTCTGCTTTATCATTGTCTAGCCAGCTGCCAGATCTGACTCCGAATAATATTGGCTTTGGGTTTTTTTTTGGGCCAGGGGGTGGGGGAGGGGTTTGCAATACAGACTGATCGTTTCTTTCGACCCTCGATAACATATGCATTGACTAATTTATTCCTTTGATAAGCCTGTTTGCATTAGTCCCCAACAATCCAAGCTGAAGAATTTTGTGTACTGACTCTTTCAACTGCATTTGCAAATGAAGAAAATGTGAACCAAAATCTAAAAACCTGTTTCAGAGTATCAACACTAATAAATATGCTTACGCACTATGTTACTGGTAAGATAAGGAGGATGATGACCTGTCTGACTTTTCGCTCTTCGCATCCCTATATTTGATCCCTATTTTACTTGAATAAGTTGCACGTTCCTTCTCAATATTTGTGCTTTTTTGCGATAAGCATGTCGGAGGTAGGTGTAATGTGTGAAAGTCCAATTTCTGGTTCATATCAGAAAGAGGTAAGACTTATCTGTTGACTTCTACAGATTTCCTGTTTATGTTTTAAACATTTTGCTTCTAATTTATATCTTCATCCCTGCCTGTAACCTTAGATATGTCTAAGTTGTGTATCTTGCAGGTTATTTCACGCTTTCACATCAACTGTGCTCTAACTGATGTTTTTATTAAACTCCAGGAGTAATAAAACAAGAATAATTGAATATTTGCGAGAGTCGTGGGCCAATGATCGCAAGACTGAGTGGTCTATATGGATGGTGCACTCTAAGGTTGAGATGCCGCACCATTTTATTAGTAGCAGAGGTGATGAGGATGGTGGTCTGCTTGGAAAAGTATCAGTATTGCGGAAGCTGATCGACGATGTAATTATATCTAATACAGAAGAGCCCTTTATTTTCGTGCTTATTAGTGCATGAATTCTATTCCATATTGCATCTTTAAGTGCACCATTGTTGGGTTGTAACTTCTGATGGTAAACACCCACACAAACTTTTTCAACTTTTCTCTGCAGCCTGCCCAAACTTCAGCTACTCGTGCCGAGCTTCATCGACGGAGTATTGCACAAATGAGGGTGAGTTGTTCCTCTGGTATACAGTTTAATTCTTTATTTCATGATAATTTGCAGCTAATCTATGATGATGTGCTGCAGATCAACAGCCGTTCAATCCAGGATTTGCAAATGTTTGGAGATCCTTTAAGCGTCCCTGTTGTGCTTGTTGAACGTGTTATCAATGCACCCAGACGTTCTTGCAGCGGTAATTCTTACTTTGGTCACACTGATCAGAAGGCTTCGACTAACTTGCTTACTGAATTAAAAACTGTGAACAAGGTTCCTGGTCCTGATCAGCGTCTAAATGGTCGTGAACTGAAGATTGTTGTTTTTGTGCATGGTTTTCAGGTATGTCTTTCTTATACGAACTGACTTTGTATGCGATGGTATTGCATGGTTTGTCTCAGTTTTATGGCATGCATAGTCTGGATTCAATGTCTTTTTCATACAAGCTCAAGCATGGATTTCTACCATACTCCTTCCCAGGGATGCTGATTTTTATCGCTTCTAGGCACAATGGCGTTGTGCTGGGTGTTTGATATGCAGAATAGTTGCTTTTCGAATATTTGACAATGATACGAATGCATCAGATGCACTCTTCTTCATGACGAGTTTTTGTTGCAAGGGGAAAGTAGTTTGGACTTCACTCATTAGGCGTTCTCATGCAGGGACATCATTTGGATCTGCGGCTTGTCCGTAACCAGTGGCTTTTAATAGATCCTGAGGTAGAATTTCTAATGTCTGAAGCAAATGAAGATAAAACATCGGGTGACTTTCGAGAAATGGGAAACAGGCTTGCAAAGGAGGTTGTATCATTCGTTAAGAAGAAAATGGACAGAGCCTCAAGATCCCGAGGCTTAAGATGTATCAAGCTTAGTTTTGTTGGGCATTCTATTGGGAACGTCATTATAAGAACAGCATTGGCTGGTATGACTTGTAGCTTGGGTGTTCTTCTCTGATGCAGTCTTCCCTCTAATGATTGTCTTTCAATATTGCAGATAGCATTATGGAGCCGTATCTCAGATTCTTGTACACATACGTGTCTGTGTCTGGCCCTCATTTAGGATATCTATACAGTTCTAACTCTTTATTTAACTCTGGGCTATGGTTGCTGAAGAAGCTAAAAAGTACACAGTGCATCCATCAACTTACTTTCACTGATGATGCGGATCTCGAGAACACTTTCTTCTTCAAGCTATGTAAGGTATGACCTCATAGGCTCTTCTGGAACCCCCCTCCTTTTTGATGGGCAATCCTCAAAAAGAACAAGAAAAGAGAAAAAGCAACTAGTCTGTTGGTGTCACTAACAAATTTAAGATATTCAGTGAAAGAGGAAGGGCTGGTGCTGTTTTATAATTAAGTCTCAGTTTTGATTTTCTGACATTGTGTTTCTGGCTTTATGACGTCTTGACACTTTGTTGATTGTAATTTTAAACTTCCCTCCTGTTGCTCAACAATTATTTGTATCAAAAGCAGTCCACTCTTTGGAAGCTAGCTGACTCCACTGGTGGGACTCTGCTGGTGATATCTGTAGAATGCGACTTTTGAATCTATGGCTGAATTTCTTTCTCCTTCATTTTGAATTTTGTTCAGCAAAAAACATTGGAGTATTTCAAGAATATTATCTTGCTGTCTTCACCACAGGTATTGCTGTCAAATCTTTAGCTGCCTTCTTTTTTCCCCCCTTTTTTCGGAGGAAAGTGTTTCAATGAATTATCTGTAGTCCTCTCTGTTCTTTCTGTTGTCTGCGCACAGAACTGCAGGCTTCATCTTATTTCTCCCTTTGTGGATGTGTGGCACTGCATAATCTCCTGTACGATATTAATTCCCAAAAGATTTGCTAAAGAAATAGAACCCTAAAGATCACCTGTTGCCTGTTGGACTCTCTAAATTCAGTATGTGTCGGATCATCTTCAGTCTTGAGCGACTGTTATCTTGATTTACATATTATTAACAGTGCGCCATTTCTGTTGGCATGGGGAATTTGTGAATCATAATCTCAACTCTCAAGTGAGCTCAGATTTAGTCATTTTGGATAGTACTTCTGAAGAATTAAGTTACAGTGAGATGTTGTGTATATTGCTAGCAATTACTTCCTGTCTAATTGGTTGCCTGCCTTTTGCTTTTTAATGGAAATGGTCTTCCATGTTTTTCAGCTGCACACATTGATAAGAGTGAAAGATTATCGTTTGTTTAAAAGCCATAGGTTTTGAGTTTTACAGACTGAGGGTTATCTTCATGCTTCAATTATTGTAAAAAGATACTGTTTGGGAATATCTTGATTTCCACCCTTCCCCTTGTGCTGTGCCATTGCCATTAACAAGAATCTTCTCAGGATGGATATGTACCATATCATTCTGCAAGAATCGAATTTTCTCCTGCATCTTCAATGGATTTCTCAAAGAAGGGGAAAGTGTTCCTGGAGATGCTGAACAATTGTTTGGACCAGATACGATCTCCTTCCGTAGCTCACAGAGCGTTCATACGGTGTGACGTGAATTTCAACATGTCTTCTCATGGTGTGAACCTGAATACATTCATTGGGCGGGCTGCCCACATAGAGTTCTTGGAGACCGATATCTTTGCAAAGCTCATAATGTGGGCATTTCCTGAATTATTTCGATGAGTGTTTTGGAAGGCTTTGTGGCGCTGGTGTGCTGCTTCATAATGGAGCATCCAGGACAAGATTACAGCTGGTTGATCATGTCCACAATGTGGAAGGTCTGAATCCCAGGGATCGAAGTCCAAGAAATGTACCCTGGTCTGGGTGAAGGTAGATTGTGTATCTGTATCTGCCATGGTCAGGTTTATATGTAGGAGTTTTAGGCAGGAGGTACCTTAGAAAGGATCATTCATTGTACAGTGGATATGGATATAAATGTGTTGCCTTCTCTTTTTGGTAGAGTTGTAAGATGTCTGCTTTCCACAGCAGCAATATGTCAAACTTAAGTTTTATTGCCTCCCCGTGTTAATGTCTACCTGGTTTAGATATCAGATTGTCAACGATTTTCCGGTAAAGTTAGGTGCCTGAAGGGAAACGTGGTTGGGTCTTGCTTTCTGTTTTCCTTTGTAAACTAAACATTTTTTAATGGAAAAAAAAATGATAAATACGCATCAAAAACATGTATGCATGGCATCCGAGGGCATGTTCTCTTGGGTGCATATAAGAATTTGCTTCCTCTAAATTCGACTCGTCGCTTCATGAGGAACAACTCCTGCAGTCCTACATCTCATTTCTCTTGAGTGCATATAAGGATTTGCTTTCTCCATATTCGACTCATTGCTTCACAAGGAGCAACTCCTGCATCCCATTGTCCTTTGATTCGATCCTACTCGAGCAGGATTCACATTTGATGATGGTCATCGGGGTGTCATTAGGAATGAGAATGAGTCGAATGACCCTCAGGTCGATTGGGAATACTTACAGTACTGTTCTGGGTGGTAGAAAAGGACGTTTCTTGCCATACCATCACTTTATTCTCTCCCATTATTGTGGTGGCATTTCAAAAACATTACTCAATCCTGTTAGTTAATGATTTAGACATGCAATACAGACACCGAGGTCTGAAAGACATAGAATTGGCCACGAGTCCACGACATAGTGTCCTGTATATCAGTTTTTGGAGAGTCATGCATCGTGCAAAAATAGTGATCACACTGTAACAGGAAGGCAGTACGTCGTATTGCAAAAATAGTGATCACACCGTAACAGCAAACCGGTACGTCGTATCAACTGATTGAAGTGCGAATAGGTTTGTTATATCGTAATGCAATGGGATTGTTGATGTTCAAATTTAAAGCCTTCTAAGTAAAAGCGTTCTCAGTTGTTGTGCTGGATAACTCTTTTAATCAAGAAGTTTAAGGTGACGGTAGAATTCATTAAAGTAGTTTTCACTTGTACAATACCACCACTGCCATCGTTAATCAATCAGATCGATTGTGTGATCGGGAGGAAGATAGGATGATTTATTTACATATTGGAGGTGAGAAATGTCGAACAAAGAATTTACACGAGAAGCATGGAGGATACAAGTAGAGTTAATGACATTATAACCCCAATCTGTCTCTACATATGATCTCTAGAAAGAATGGGTTCTGCTGAAGACCTTTCTGAAGGCTCTGAAACTAAAAGACTTGGCCTTGGTCAGAACGGCACCACTAGTATTACTGCTATAACTATTGGTAAAGTTAACATCTTCTTGCTCTTTTTCTTCCGATTTGATGTTGTCTTCAGGATCCCAGAACCGAGCTTCCTTTCTTTTGTTTTTGATGGTCGCAAGCACATCATACTTGTTGCATATTCCCCATACTGTCACCTTCTGTTGCGCGTAATTCACATTTACAGAGTATATCCCTGCCCACATATAAATTCAACTTGCTAAACATTTTGTTTTGGGTATATAAGAAAGAAAATTATATGTGGCTTTTCTAAGGAACCATAAGCTAACATAAACGCCATTTGAGTTTAATCTTACAGCATTTACCAGTTGAGCAAACTGACATTCACATTGGCCCAAAGACTGAAAGGCCTCATAAAACATAATGTTGATGATTACCTCTAAGTTTAGACAATGCCTTCTTCACTTTCTTCTCGCACCCATAAGAATACAGAGGAACTTTCATCTCCAGATATTGTGGCTCCACATTCTTACCAGCTGGAACGATCTGCAAGTCTGCCATCTGAAACCCTTGATCAAGCGTGCCAATCGTTATAAGTCTCTTCTCTCGTGGATGACCAATGTGCTACCCAAATGCCTATGGCTAATACCCTTTATATATACATAGGATTTATTAGCTTAATAAGGTCACATTATCTGATCTAATCCTCAAAGAGAAAAAAGTTAAGAAAGAGGGCAAACACATGCAGGCATGATTCCTTTGAAAATAGGGCATGTCCTCTGTTGCTTTCTTTGCTCATGATCCTGCTTGCGTCCCTTTGCGTTTTCTTAACATCATTGTTTTATGCTTTAATTGGCGAAGGAGGCTTTTGGCTAAAAAGAGGTTTGTTTGTTAGAATCTTTGTTACATTCTTTGAAGGTATTGCAGGAACTCTGAGTCAGATCAGTTATTTTTTAATCAGCAGAAAAAGATTAGCCTTTTTGAGGACATCTATGCTGCATAGTTTTAGCATTATAGTTCTAGGTTGATCGGCTACCATGTGGGCTGCTTTGTTTTTGTCTTGCGCAGAAAGTAATTACCATATAAAAGCAGGTTCACCTTTATTTCATTAAGGGAAAATGAGAAGATAAACTAAAAACTAGGGAGCACATAATCCGAATCCAAATTCAAACACATATTTTAAAAGATGGATCTAAGAAGGGTGTGGAGGAAGGGTGAAATGTTGCAATCTTACATGTTCAAGTTAGAACCAACTTCACCGAAAGTTTAAACTGATGATTGAAGACCTAAGATTGAAGTAAATATTATACTTCTAACACGCCTCTCATGCAAATACTATTGGATTTGAAGTGTGGATACCATAAAGGTTCCGTCTAATCTTGAGAAATAAATTAATAAGAGGTCTGTATATTCAGATGTCTACCTATCTGAAGGCTCTCACTGAAGAATTAACTCAACTAAAAGATCAAAGTATCAAGCTGATTGCTCAACATTTAGGAATAGATTTTTTACAATAACATTATATTTTTTCTTATACAATAACATTATATTTTTCTAAGTTACGGAGAGAGATTGATTTCATTAACTTTAAAACACTAAAAATCATTAGATAATTAATAATTTATGAAAAGGAAGTTTTAGTTCATGAAAGTTCAGAAACCAAAGAATGGCTCAATCAAAATAAAGGGGAACATAAAAGATTCTGTTGGTTAATGACTGATCATCCATGACCATAAAAGCATTATCACTATTCATCAATCATGCATTCCACATGGGAGGCTTCTTTTCTTTGAGGCAAAGCTTGGATGACCCCTCCCCCTCAATGTCTTCTGTGATAATCTTTTTGCCCCCCTTTTCTTGTTTGTGGTACATAAAGTTTTGCAGAATGTATCACGCACAACATTTCAGTTGAATAAGTGCACTGTGATTGTATGATTTTTCAACATAATAAGTGCACAGACTTCTTTATTGCTGAAGGGTCTTAGATCCACATCACAACTAGTCAACAATGACTTGCTAAGGTAACTATATGATGCAGCCTATGCAGTCTGTGCTCTAAACTGTAAGCGAGGGCCTATACAGTGTACTTACATGAACCGATTGAACTTAAAGTCTAAGTTAATGTTTGATTGGATGTAAACCGTCTTGTAATGTACACACCTGTGTAATTGTATTTTTATTATCTTGTTTAGTTGTAAGAGAGTAATTAAATAATAACTACCTTGTAATTATGATTAATTATATCAAACTATGTAATCATTATATTGCATTACAAGATTTATTGCATTTAAAGCTGTGCAATGGGTCAGGTACATTGGATCAAGTGGTCAGTCCGTTTAAAATAAAGTCAATAAAGGGTTGGGCAAATAATGAATCAGGTTAACAGTGGGCTAGTGAGCCAACACATTAACGGGTCAGATCTGGTCAATAGACTAACGGTCTGTTTATGACCCGTTATTTTTTTAATCAACGTGCCACATTAATTTACGTGCTACAATTAGTTAAGCTTGTTACGAACGCTTTATACATATAAATAATTATCATACAGAATTTTTCTGAGTAGGTTTGTTCAATTTTAAAATGGGTCAAAAGCATTTTGCCCATGGGCCGACCCAATCTGACCTGACCTGACCTGCTTAATAACATAAGGAGCCCAACCTGACTTGACCCGAAATGTTAGCAGACCGGCCATGATCCCTCCCAACCCACTTGTGAACGGACAGAGCTAACCCGATCCAACTTAGTCCATTGCCCACCTCTCATTGCATTACATTACATTCAATCAAATATCAGATAATTATTAGGACGTCGTAATAGAATACAAAAACTAGATTAAAATTTTTAATTTGTTTTAGCTAGAGATCTCCGAGCATAAATATTACATGGGCAAACGACCAAATTTAATTTTGATGGGAACAAAATTACAATGACATCCGTTGGAATTTTGTCGATTTCATATGAAATTTTAAATGGGTCCATTAGTATATCTATCGATTTTCCATCCAACAAGCGAAAATTTCTATGGCTCCACATGAAAACTAACTGGTATCCTGTTCGAATTTTATTAGTTAAACCAACATACATTTGCAAAATCATGACATATTTAACTAACAATAAGTTCAACATTGATGGATGTCATGGAAATAGCCCAAGACACAGGTGGTGGTAGGTGGCATCGGTCAGGCTAGGTGTGACTAGCTAGCTAGCTATATGGGAAATGAATTACAGATTTTGTGGTTAATTTGACTCCTCCTTGTCATGATCATAGCGAGTGAGTCACCTTTAAATTGGGTTCCATAATATGACAATTATTGAGTCCGATTTAATCTGCAAATCCTTATGAAATTAGTATTTAGGAAGGCCATCGCCATCACAAACAACTAAAATCATTCCATAAGAGAATGTCAATCTTTGACTGATTTGTAGTCACCACCATCTCTTTACACCTTAGCCCAGCTCTCTTTGTCACTGCCATGCATCGACTCACCCCATGTCCGTATATATGTGTGTATAACAATGACATGTGAAGATATATATTTTCCGAAACACATAATATTTTACATAACTTGCACTTATAATTCTCTAACGCTTATAGACTCCTCAAATACACAATTATAATTATTTATTACTATTATTGGCGTTGATGGTTCTAACTTCTAAACTACATGTAAATTACCCATTTTGATCGAATAAATTTTTTTAAAAAAAATCCTCAGCCAGACACAGTATTTCAATAATATATATATTATACTTTTGAGAGTACATATTCTTAAAAATTATACCAATAAATATAAATTAAAAAATTAACATATAATAAATATACATATGAAAAATAAAAATATATATATATATATATATNNATATATCAATAAAAATAGGTGTTCACATAAAAAAAATGGCCGCCTTTTCAACAGCATAAAAAAGTGAAAAGGACACATGGGTTTATTAGTGTTGGCTCGTCGGATGCTGACAAAGATGCAGACACAATATCGACAAAGTCTGATGAGACTAAGGAAACGCCACGTTAGGAATGGGACCCAGCAACAATACTGACTGGACCTCTCACTGATGCTGACTCACACCCCCGCCATATTCAGGCCTGCGATGGTGACACCCGTGAAAAAGATGCTTTTCGGCAAAAATGATGGTGAGTTAATTTTTGACTCATCAATTCGGCTTTATCTCTATTATATTAGCCCTCTTTTAAAATTTTTACCTTATAATCTTCATTTTTTGTAATGAAAGGCTCACTATTTTTCCTCACTAAATAAAATAATGCCTATGAATCCACACTATAACACACAACTTTATTTTTAAAATCAAAAAAATAATCTAAAATCAATTTAAAATATTTAAAAAAATGATTAAACAATTAAAAAAAAACTTGGCCCATGCGAGGCTGCTCATGGCAGCAAGCCAGCTCGCGAGGGATGTTTGTTGAGCCATTCACTGCACAGCCTTGAGCCGACAACCCCTTCCTCGTCTCTCTCCTCAC
>NCQT01077384.1:0-10103 GCA_002740465.1 Stenocereus thurberi | reverse complement strand
CTTAAATGACCATGTCCCTTCTCAGCAATCGACTTTTCTATTTATAGAGGGGATGTGGGTACATAGGATGCCCTAAAGGCTGCAGTACATAAAGATTTTTCACATGACTATAGTTGTCTACAGTACATACTTTATTTTACAGAACAGATATTTGTCCAAATAGGACAGCTGCTTTTCAGGATTTTTAAAGATGACAAGACTAGTTATCATGATTGAGATTCTGTATGCCTTCATCTCCCACTATACTTTCCAGACCATCATTATCTGAATAATCATTAAAATCGTCACCAACTTGATTAAGATACTCTGGTTCATATTCTTCAAATAACTCAAGGAGATATTTCTTTTCTTCCTTTGATAAGAATTTTCTAGCTTCAACGTCAAAGAGATAATGAAAAATATCTTCTGATTATGCACCATCCACTTTTATGTAGTCTTTAAATTCATTATTCTAAGAAAAAGTGGTGTTTCCACAATGCATTAACATTTTTCCTTTTTCGATCAATGCCCAACATTGATGATAAATGTTAAAAAATCCAATAGCCCTTGCTAGTGCAGGATCAGTAACTAGATATATCGGATCTCCATGAATTCAACTTTGTCGTTCATTATTGGGATCGTCGCAATCAACGATTTGACAAGATAATGAGTTGGTTTGGCTTTTTCACTTTCACATTCAATCAGGGCGCTATAAACCTCCAAAGTTAGGTATCTGCGAATTGGAATTTTTCTTGGTCCCTCAGGAGATTTAAGAATCTAATGGAACCTTTTGAACATATATTGCTGGAACTTAGTTAAGGTCGCGAAAAATGAAAATTTTGGATCTGGGACTTCTGAGAAGTAAAGTACCATCCCGTATTTCCAGGCTTTAAAGACAGGATCATTGGGAGATGATGAATTGACTGGAAAACAAATGCCACTAACTCCAGATCTATTGGGAAGATCGATCGTTGTACTCTAAGACTCCCAAATATCATAGGAATAATCATGATAAGAGTTGATGCAGGCTGCATACCACTCTTTGAACCATTTCTCTCTAATATGAGAACTTATTTTTTCTTGGATATCATAAGGACACTGAAGATAGCTGATTTGTAACTCTAGAAGGGAAAATCTCTAGGCTATTAGGTAGGCAGTAGATAATAGACCAAAACGTGATATACTTTTTTTGTACGAAATTCTAGGTTATTAATAAGGACTTTACTAGAAGGCATAATCCGTTCTAGTAGAATTGGCATTTCATTAAGGATTTCCTCCTTTTCTGGCAGGAGGTCGGCTTTGATGATCACCATTGATGAGTTCTCGAGTTAGACTGTCTTCCAAAGAGTTCTTCGATCTCTGTATATGTTCAATAGAGAAGGAAAACTGGCTAAGCCATAATTGCCAACGCAGGAGTCGGCCTTACGCTTACATATTTGATAAATTCTTTTTTACAAAACCAAGTATTCCTTTGCAATCAGTTCGAATAAGAAAAGGTTTTGGGGCTAAAAAGATTAAGAATTTTTCAATTCCTCTTGTGACTGCAAGGATTTCTTTTTCCATCATGGGATAGTTACATTCTGCTTTATTAAAACTTCCACTGCAGTATTTGCAAAGTTTTTCTCATTCTTTGATTTTGAGTACCATACTCCAATGTTCATTACTGGCATCTATATCAAGAATTAAGTCATCTCCTTCATTAGGTAAATTAAGAACAGGAAGATTTTTACACATCTTTTTGAAGTTTTGAATAATTTTTGAATCTTTAGTGGTCCATGTCCAGCTAACATCTTTCTTGAGTTTTTGCTGCAATAGTTTTCTTAGTTTAGCCAAATCTTTAATAAAATCGGAAGCATATGGGAGACAACCAAGAAACCTTTCTAGTTGTTTTCTATCTTCTATTTTTCTATTAAAAATTTCTATTTTTTTTAAAATATATTTTTTTAGAATAATCTGTTCACCTTTTATTTCTAGACCCAAAAATTCAATTTCTTGTTCGGCATAAATGCACTTATTTTTTCAAAGTATAATACCATGGTCAATGCATCTTTGGGTAATAGTCAAGATATCATCTTTATGTTGCTCTATGGTTTTAGAAAAGATAAAGATGTCATCAATGTAAACTAGACAACAGTGATTTAGGTCTTTGAAGATGTTGTCCATCCTTCTCTGAAATATTTGAGGTGCATTTTTTTAGACCAAATGACATTACTATCCACTTATAATATCCTTGTGGGGCACTAAAAATAGTTAAAGGAATACTTTCTTCATTCATTTTTATCTGCCAATAACCCCTTTTGTAATCCGTTTTCGAGAACCAAGAGGCTCCATAAATTCTGTTAAAAGGGACTATTTTGTTAAGAATATAGTAACCATCAAAGACAGTATTGTCATTAAGTTTTTTATAATTGATTACCATTCTATCTTTTTCTCTTTTTTCTTCAGCATAATTTATTACCATGAAAGCGGGACTGGTTTGAGGACTCCTATTTCTAATCAATCCTTTATTCAAAAGTTCTTTGATTTGTTTATTAAACTCTTGAATATCCTGGTGGGTATACGCCATTTGTTTAACTCGGATGATAGCGTTGGGATTAACAAAATAATTTTGGCAAATGCTTTGTCTTTATTGCAAAATTTCAGATGATTTTCATAGTAGAGTTCTTTGCATAATTTTTCTTATTGTTCAACAATCTGCTCTTTAACAGGTAACTCAAGTAATGAGATTGTTAGTGCTACTTCACATTGTGCAGGCATTACCTTTTCATCAGGTTGGCTGCATGTAAATTTAATTTTCTGATGTGTGTGTGCCTTAATTTTTCAATAGGAACTGAGTGACCATTAATTATAAATATTATTTGGTTTATGGTCTGGATGCATGGAGAATATAATCTTTGAAAATTATTTCCAGTAATAATGTCATAAGAGGGTTGATCAGTAGCCCATAAAACTGGTATAATGCATTGGACTCCTCCTAATTCTATGGATAATCCTTTTATGGCTTCATTATGGCTCATAATACTATCAGCTATCCTTACTTGTAATGGATTTTTAGCTCTTTTTCACATAAACTCAGGGAATAATGATCTTTTTTCAAAGCATACAGAACAACCACTATCTATGTAAGCACATAGCTCATATTTATTATATCCCTCTGAACATATCTTTATTGGGATATAGATGCTATTAGAGTTTGTATTGGTAGCCTCAGAGCATATTTTCATAGTCATATTTTTGACTAATTCATCCTCATAAATTGGTTCACTAACAGTTCTAGTTTTGTACCCAATGACTTTTGTATCTAGACTTGTTAATTGACCTAGACTGGGGCTTGCAGTTTCAAAACTCATTCTACTCATTTCACTGGTCAGGCTAATTGTATCATCTTTCTTAAGCTCCTCTTTAGCGGATGAAGATCTTTCTTCTCAATCTGACCTTGTACTCATACTTCTTAATAATTGGAGTTTAATGGTGATCTTACCTTCCTCATCAATTTTTATTATATATTTCTTATTGATTTTTGTAGGATTGACAAAACTAGATATCCATGAACGATTGATTTTTATCTCCTATGGATTAGACTTGATCCTCTGAATCTTTTGCATGGGGGTGGGACTTTCAAATTTCTTTGCTTCTATCATTGTTACCTTAGTCTTAGGATCTATTGTATTATCTAATTTATAGATAATTTTTCAAAATATCCCTAGAGGATATCTTCATCTTTTCATATCCATTCCAATTGTTTTTATTTTAAGGGATGAAAAGTTTTTAGCAAATTCATCTTTTAAACTCACATTATATCCAGGTCAACAGTTGAAACCTACTGATCCATTATATAAATTGGCTTTTATCCCTGTGATTATCTGATTCTTAAATTTGCTTTGCCCAATATCACAGATTAAAGCATAAAGATCAATATCTTTACCATAATATTGTAATGGAGTGATTTGAACTTAGACACTTCCAATGTGGATATATCTATACTTTCTATCTTTATTATGCTTAAGGATATTTTCTCAATTAATAAGATTAACTTCGCCAACATCATACTCACAATCCTTTATCTCAAGATTTTCTTTCATCATTTCAAATACGTACTTGCTTTTTAATTGAAAAATGAATTTTTTATAGATCATGTCTTTTTGGATTATGGGAAGAACCCAATCTCCTTTGACTTCTTCATGGTCATTATCTACAACAAATTCTTCTCCTTAAATATCACCAAGACTAACCGAGCTTCCTTTCATCTTATAGCTAGTTTCCTCATAATCACTTTCTTCATATTCATTGTCCTCTATAATTTCAACAATTCCTTTGTTGTGTCCTAGGGCTAGGTCTAAAGCCTCATCTTCACTAAGCTCAGTATAATCTAGGCTTCTCAATGTTCTAATAAGTTTGTTATTCTTCTTATTTTTGTATTCATTAGCATAATGCCCTACTTCTCTACATGCCGAATATTTGTAGTTGTTTTTTCCCCCCAGATAATAAGCAGCTTTTCTAAAAAATCTATGGTTTTTAGAACTAGATTTATTGTAATATTTTCTTTTATATTTTTTGCATCTCTGCTTGTTAAAGCTCTTGTTCTTATAGAATTTTCTTTTTCTTCTTTTCTCATGTTCTTTTCCCCATCGGTGAGGTGAATCCTAGCAAGTCAAGAACTGCTTCTTAATCTTCTTTTGCTTATGAAGATCATGACATTGCTCATTGACCCATTTTCTTAAATACTAAATTCTTGAACCAACAGTAGCAACAACAGCTGTTCCTTCAAACCATGCCATGTGTTTTCATTAATTATAGAATTTATAGGATATGGTAACTTGTCATAGAACATGCCAAGATTTGTTTCATTATGCCTAATTTTGTAATAGTATTGACGAGATTCTGCAATATAATTTTCTAGGTATCTCATATCCCATAGTTCTATGTTGTTGATTTTCTTTGCCATTCTCAGGCTTTATCTTGTGAATCAATTTTAGCTCCGATGAATTTAGTTTCAATTTCTTTGCACAGACTTCTGAATATAGCAGCTGGTGTTTCCATCGTTCTTAATGTATTTTTTACTATCTTCACTTAATGAATCATACCAGTCAGCTACAGTGCTAAGAAACTATGTTCGATATAATTTAGTAAGTTTAGGGCAGTTTATGTAGTATTTAGGTTTAAGACACTGTTCATTCATCTTTTTTAGTGCTCAAATATTTCTTCTCTATTACAAGCTCCATCATTGTTTAAGATATAACCAGTTTGGCTAATTGGGGTAAGACCAATTTCTTCATAAGTTGTGGTTTTCCTTAGGATAAACCCGAAGGAAAAATTATTTGTACGTCCTGTAGGAACATATCGAGGTCTTAAGAAATGAGTGCTTCTTCTGGATGGTTCACCAAATTCTTCACTTTTAGGAACAACATTCTTAACTAGATTAGTCTCTGTTTCATATAAGTCAATCTCTTCTCCAATCTCATTAATTTCATTTTCATTAATCATTTTACCATATTTCTTATCGAGTTTTCTTCTAATTTCTTCTAATGGTAAAACAATAAGATCTCTTAATTTTATCAGATTCATCTGCTGATATGTTTCTTCTTCTAGTTAAACATTATTAGTCTCTTCATTATCATCAGACAAGACGTCATGTTTATCACTAATTGCGCTCATGATTTTGTTCAGTTCTTCTGGATTTTGTTCTACATCGAACATTTTTTGTAACTCTTCAAGACTATATTTTTCATACTCCATCTTCTTTTTGTTTCCTTTCAGTCGATTTTTCACTAGATTGCTCTTCTACTTCTTTTTGGATTTTATCTCTTGCAAGGGAAAAGGAATCTTGTTTTTTGGGTTTTGAAAAGGATATTTAAGCTGAAAAGGAGTACTAATTCTAGCAGTAGCTTTTTTGCTATGTCTAACTTCGTTAATAAGAGAAATATGAACAACGGTTAACTGATTCTTAAATTCTTTTAGTTCATCTTTAATTTTAGCTAATTCAACTTTTAATTCTAAAACTATATCAGTGATATAGTTTAATTGAGGTGCTAATGAGATACTGTCTTTCGATGAGTGAACAATATGTGAATAATTTGAACCAAGGCAAGCAGGTGATGATTCCAGCATCAAATGTAGTCAATCAAAGTTAATCACGATTAATTACCTTAATTAATCATTAATTAGCTTAATAATCTTAATTATTTTTGTGCACATGGCTCTAATACCATTTGAAAGATGACGTCAAGATCTATTAGTGAGCAAAAAACCACAAACACAATTTTATATTTTCCAAAAGTAAGTTTTTAAGGATCGATGGTAGATTTACAAATATGAAAAGTTTAGGGACTTGAAAAAAAAATTTTATTTATTCAAATAGTGACCTGTCCTTCAAATGTAACTAACACAAAAAATAGATAATCTTGGCAATAAAGTTTTTAAAAAGCTGGTCCTCAAAATGTTTGCACCAAAACTCAATGCACCCAAATGTAAATTACCCGTTGTTTGGGCCAAAACAGCAGCAGTGGCCATATTTCAGCTGCAGAAAGACATTACAAGAAAACCTGATCTCTAAAATCCAGTTAGGTCCATGGCAAAAGATACATCTATAATCAAGATTTACGCCTCTAGCATTTAAAATATAAGGTGATAGTAAACGGTTTTGGATGACATGTCGAAGAACAAACTTATGTCTACTACAATCCTAGCCCTTCCAAATTGACTTTCACAACACAATATTATGTTTTTGATGCAAAACAACGACCGCAAAGTTAGTTTTAGCCTCCTTTTACACCTGACATTGCTGTAATTGCTATATAGCTTCTGAAACAACCCTAGACAAATCAATGATCACATCCTTTAAAGAAATCAACTTCTTCCAGCCCCATGTATTTTATTGCAGTGCTTGAGTAGAAAATACATCATGACAACACAGTAGATTGCATTAGCCTAAATTGTAAATGTTGTACGACAAAGTTCTAACTTCCATATCGAGTTAATGCAATGGCCTTTAGCCCTGTCTCGTAAACAGCTTTCTGATGTCAAAAATAGCTTTTTAGGAGTATTAGTTGTTTGACCTTGGTCAAAAAACTCTTCGCACTATTTGGTTATATAAGTTTTAGATAAGCTTTTTGCAAGATCCTTTTACTATTTTTTAAATTACATTTAATGATGTTCAAAACAAAAATCCTACTCTTTTGCTAATATAATGTTCATTTAATCATATTGCTTGTTCTACCTTCTTTCTCTTCTCCACTCTTTTCCTCCTTCAACTCAGCAACTCCAAGCGGGTGGTCATCCTTGAGGATTTGTAGCCAAAAAGTTGATGATTGTAATTTAAATATTTTCTTCAACTTGATCAAGAATGTAGGTTAATTGGACTTTTGAAATGCATAATGTTATTAATATTATGATGTCATATAAATTTCAAGGATTACTAAAACAAAATTAAGTTAACAATCACCAAGAATATTGTGATAATAAATATCAAATTTTTGTGAAGATATAAATGTAATTCTATCTATTTCATTAGACATAATTTATAATTCATAACTCATGTTGGGGAAAAAATGCAATAAAAACAATTGTATTGTTTAAATAAAATGAACTTTTGTTATGGGCATAAATGGATTTTTGCCAAGCATCCCTATTAGAAACAACTAATTTTACCAAACACTTTTTGTAGAAACAACTAGTGCAATTAATTAAGTCAAACAGCTAATGCAGTGAGTTAACATCTAATGCAATATGCTAATAGCTAACAACTATCAACCGATTGCCAAACAGGGCCTTTATATTACGGAGACAATATCTGCCTTTTTCCCACGATTATTTCTAATATTCATCTGATTTCTACACTAATTGTTTCTTGAAGTTGAGTATCCTACTACCAATTTTTATTTTTTGTTTCTTTTTTTGGGGGGCCTGCAGAACTGACATATCATTCCTACGATCAAGAGGTGAGAGAAATGGATGGTATAATCAACAAACCAAAACTCTGATGAGAGGTGATTTTAAAATGGTGTCCTACTTTTATACTTTCTTATAATTCAAAACACAAACAATTTTTGTGGATGCCAACTTCAAAATATTCAAAATTTTATATAAAATTTTAAAGGATATAATATTTTGGTAATTGTTGCTTAAGGCACCATGTATATCCAATATTAGGTCCTCATGAGAGGGCTACCTAATTGGAAAACCACACACTAGGTTATTTTTTCACCACATCTTCTTAACAGCAAAATGTGTCCCAATTAATACAAATATTATAAATCGATGTGTCATGCGTGACATCTCTTCGAAACCAAGTAGAACATTTGTTGAAAATTGTTAATAATATACATATTGTTAAAAGAGTGAACCATTTCTATTTTTCTTTTCTTTTCCAATCCAATTATCAAAAAGAAGTAATTGGTAATAATGGGAGCAATCATAACTTGGGAAAATCGAAGAGGAAAATAAAGAAAAGAATTATTCAGAGTTTTGTTCCGGCCAACCATCTAATAATTTGGGTAGGTTATGAAAAACCACCATAATTTTTTAGTTTTCAAATGTCACACCTAAACATCTATCTTAATTTTCAAAGTCACAGCTTATTATTTAGAACTATTATATTTTCCAATATACTAAACGAAAATTAATCCTTTTTACAATGTCACCCCTATTACTTTCCTCTTAATTTCATTTTTTTAATCTAAACTACAAAATTAGTGCAATAAAATTAAATAGATTTCTTTTTTCGTATAAAATAAATTGATATTTTTGGTTAAAGAGGCCCGCTATTTATTTTAGTGCTTAATTCTTTTTTCTGATATATATACAAAAATGCCTTGTAAAACAAGTTGGAACCAAAAAAAAATTGCTAAACATGTAATTAGGTTATAACGTAATTATGTACAAGTATGAACTAAACATTATGTAGTTTTGCATTTATAGAAAAGGAAATGACAAGCTTGGATGGGAATAATTGGAAATCTAAGTATTACTTGGAACCTATTCTTGAAGCAAGACAAATATGCCAATTATCTATTTTTCAGGGTTTGGAAAACCGATTAAATTGTAATTAATCATTTTCACTCAATGTTTTCATGCCAAAAAAAAAAAGATCTACAAAAGTCACTAGATTTCTCTAAAGCCTTCGTGATGGTCTTTTCTTTTATGAACTCGTTATCTTCAACTTTGAAGCTTGCATGACATTCTTTTGAAGCTGGTGGACTAGATCCAATGCCTCGCGCACTTAGAGTTGATACTCATCCAAGTCATCCCTTGGTTTTTGGTATTGTGAAGTCTTCTTTCTTTTCTTCTAAATCCCAATTGCACTATGTCTAACTATGCACCTTCATTTGCAAGAATTCCCTTTCATATGATGAGAATACGACTTGACTTCTTCCAAAAAAATACAAACACTACCATGTTGTTTGGGCCAAAATAGCAGTCGTGGCCATACTTCAATTGCAGAAAGACATAGAAAGAAATTATGATCTCTAGAATTCAGTTTAGGTCCACGGCAAAAGATACATCTATCACCAACATTTAAGCTTCTCGCATTTAAAATATGACTGTTTCTAATGGTATTTCAAAGAAAAAACTTATGCCTGCTACAACCCTAGCCCATCCAAATTGACCTTCACAACACAATATCATGTTTCTGAGGCAAAACAAGGAGCACTTAGACAGTTTTAGCCTCCCTTTAAACCTAACATTGCCGTAGCCACTGTTTAGCTTCCGAAACACTCCTAGAAAAGTCAATGACTCCATCCTTCGAAGAAATCAACTTCTTCGAGCACCATGTATTTTATTGCAGTGCTTGAGTAGAAAATACGTCATGACAATAAAGTAGATATGCATTAGACCAAATTGTAAATATTGGACGACAAAGTTCTAACTTCCATATCGAGTGACAATAGTGGCCTTCGGCCCTATTTGGTAAATGGTTTTCTGATGCCAAAAAGAGTTTTTTAGGAGTATTAGCTGTTTGAGCTTGGTCAAAAAACTCTTCGCACTGTTTGGTTAGATAACTTTCAGTGATAACATTTTGTCCCCAAAAAGCTAATTTGCAAACAGCTCTTCAGATGAGCTTTTTGGAAATTCCTTTTACTATTTTTTAAATTACATTTAAGGATGTTCAAAGCAAAAATCCTACT
>NCQT01077325.1:8790-21596 GCA_002740465.1 Stenocereus thurberi | reverse complement strand
TTTTGCTAGTATGTAGGTTTTATTTAAGTAAAAATAGATATACAAATTTACACCCGTATTTTCGCAAAAATATATTTCAGAGGTTTCACAATTTTTTGGAGGGGATGAATTTATTTCTTAGATGTCACAAATTAGCAAGCAACTAAAGAAGAGAGCATAAGAGAGGTTTGGGCATGTGAGTGGCTAACTGAGAAGAACTAGAGAGTGGAGGAGGAGTGTCAAGTGCGACAGTGCTTGGCTAGGATTTTTTTACGAATAAAATTGAGCTTTAGACCTTAGGCATTTGGGCCGCAATTCATAAATCTAGGACTGGTACTTTTTTTTGGTATGAACAGGTTTGTGAGTGTCACATGGGGTGGGGCGAGGTGGGTTTACTGGATACACGTTATGGGTATAAAATGGGCAGGTATGGCTGTATGGGGTGGGTGAAGCCTGCTCCCATACCCACCCACACCACACATGTTTTCCTATACCTTCTGCATACCCATTTTCCTCCCATTTTCAATACTCATTTTGATTTTAAGCGATGCGAATTTTGGGGGTTTTAAATGGGTACGAATTTTTTTGCTAATCATACATCCACACATAAGGCTTTAAAAAGCTTTTTCAATCAAGGAATAATTAAGGCCTCATTTTCCTTTTTCATGCCAACTCCAAGGTGGAATGTCATAAATGTTTTTTTCCTTTTTTTTCTTTTCTTCAATTGATATTAGGCTAGACCAGTGATAAATGCCTATTTTGATAGGATTAGAGGATCATATATGATAGCATTCTAGGGGATATTTAGACGTGCTATGGCAATTTTATGATCCTTTGGTCCCTTTTACGCTTAAGTTGTGCATTTTTGCACATTTGATTGAATGAGAATGAGTGTGTAGAGTTGATAATTTCTTTGGAGGCCTTTAAGAAAAAAAGAAGAAGCTCTAGATGACCCAACTATATGAAGAAACATAGGCAACCCATGTGCAAATACACCGTTGCGAGTGCAATTGCACCACCTATGTGTTGAATTGCACTAGTTCGATCAGTTTTCATTTTTATTCACAGTGGTCACCATGGTTAGACCCTAGACGTGGTTGCGAACGTGATGGTAGCCACGGTATGCCCGTGGTCAACCCATGGATCGTGGCAGGTAGCTTTTCTGTGACATTTGGTTCTGGCACATTTTCTAATGACCGCATCCTAAATTTTAGCAATACATGACACGTTTCAACCACCATCCACTCGTCTTCCTAGATTAGATTAGATTACTATAGTGAGGAGATAGCAAGTAGAAGAGGAAGATTTGCAACGAGATCAGATTGAGAATGCATCGATGGATTCAAAGTCGCCTGAAATTTAAGCATCTATATTCCCTTCCCCTCTTTTCACATAGTTTTTTTTTAATGGCTTCCAATTAGGTTCGATTATATTATTATATAATGTTAGACTTGTTTCATTTGATTCTCATAATTATGTTGAACTCACGAATGGATAACTTCTAGTATTGATTTGAAGGTAGTTTGAAATTAGTTGGGTCATTTTATTGAATTTTAGGGTTTATTATCTTGCAAGGTATTTGATCATTTTCTTACGTGTTCTGGGTACCGAGTGACAAACTGAAAGATGAAATTTGATACCAGAAGCCTAGAATTCAATTTGATTGAGTGGAGTTTGGAGAAAGTCACATCCATTGAGAAAGCTTGATAATCACATGGTTAATGAATCTAGATTAATCAGGAATTCTTGAGAAATAGTAATTGATTAGGTCTATGTATTTCATTCCAACTTAAAAGAGGGGCTTGATACTTGCATTATTAGTTTAAGATAGCTTATTGAAGAACAGGTGCTAAATTGATGCTTGATTAGCATAATTTCATGATTATTTATCCATTAGATAAGTTAATAGTTTGGTTCAATTTCAATTTCAAATCTTGAATAACTTAATTCTATTATCTGATAGATTGAACTAGTCCATGTTGGAAGACAATCTTGATTTCCTACAATGCCCATCTTCTTTACATAAACCTTTGCTAATACTCAACCAAACACTAGACAAAATCAACAAGGGGGGATGTATCAAGGAATAATACCTCCTTAAGGTAGGCAGCCAGTAGAACCCAAAAGCATGATCAACAATCAAAGGGAATTTCCAAATAGTACTAAAATCATTTCAAAATTAGAAGAAGAGGAAAAGTCGCAAAATGATTTTAAGACCACAAAACTCAACATCAAATATAATCACCCCAAAAAAAAAAATTCAAATGTCAAGTCACAATGGAACATTTAAATGAGTAGAGCTAAGTTGAATGGGTGAACCTTGCCTTTGAAATGTGGAACACCCCTTCCTATGAGGTCAGAATACGGCATGGGTTCACTCAATGCATAACCCAAAGAAACACCAACCATCAACTTGGAAAGACTATCAAGTTCTCCGCCACGGAAAATTCAACGTGCACATGACAGTCAATATATCTTTTCATGGGTTGTAACGAGGCTCGAGGTTTAGCGTACAAGATGGACAAATAATTGCAGGACATTTAAAGCTGATAGACAATGACATGAGATGCAACCTTAACTATAGGAGAACATACCAAAACTCTATACCCCAATTGGAACAATATACCTGCACACCAACCAAGGGAATAAAGGAAATGAGTTGATAAACATAAGAAGACATATATACAACCCAATGCCTAACATTTATTTATAACTTTTGTTGATCTGTATTTACTTCTCTTCTTGTTTTAATTTTTCCCCCCTTGTTTTGATTTCTTTTCCCGTATGTTTTTCCTTTTTTTTTGTTTTCTTTTTGAACATGGAATACAACATACTGAAATGCATAGGAACAACTATCAGCTCAAATTCTTATCCATATATTCCACGATCCAATATCCCAAATCCACAAAGAAACACATATCACATGTGCAACATCATTATCATACCCTCTCTGCACCAACATCACCAAAATCTCCACAAGCATACAAGACCTGAAAAGATGACCTCTCCATATAAGAGGATAACGAAATATGCATAAGGGCAAGGGGTAAGTTAGGAGGGCCATTAAAAATACAGGTATAAGCCTAAAGGTTAACAAAAGGGTGAAACATGTAACATAGGGATGATTATTTCGCTAAGTTGATTAACATAATTAAAGAAAGAATGCCTCTCTCATGACATCATTTGCACATTCTAATGTGGTTTTCAACAACAGTCAAAGTAAATTATAAAGATGCAACATGAAAGAGTTACACACATAAAACAACATGAGACTGAATTTGATGAATTAGTCATTTCACTCAAACTCTCAAAGGTCAACTGCCAAATTCACATCAAGCTTAAAATGAAGATCATATACTAAAGTTAGTTCTACGGACACAAAAAGAGGCAAAATGGCCTCAATCAAGACATGGGCCAAAACATTAAGCGCATTTAATAAACAATCACAAAAAGTCCATACTAAAGAGGATCATACATTAAATGTAGGTCAAGCTCATGAAAGCTATCACGGCTAGCAAAAGTATCATTAGAGGTATCTCAATCCAATCCATACGATTTCTAACATGCAACTCTATATGTAAGCCTAGAATGTAAACATGCAATATGCTAGTGCGAATAAAAGGAAACTGAAATTTATATGCTGTAACTAGTATGCAAATAAAAAACAAGATAGAAAACATGATAACAAGTCTTCCTCCATACTTACACAAAGCATTATTTAAAGGAATTGAGTGAGTAGAAAGGGAAAGAGGACAAAATGGAACAATCTCACCCGGTTAGGCATTGGATGCACGGGCTCCCTAGAGGATTTGATCCCATCCCTAAACTTAGGGACCTAGAAGTGCAAGATGAGGGTCATGGGTCATTAACTACTCCAATTCAAGATCAAGACTCAACCCCCCAAATCAATTATCATCAATGGATGCAAAAGCTTGCCAACCTTCTAAGATCATAACTCATAAAATAGAAGGTATGATTAATAAGTAAAATCACACCAAAGACAAAAAGTGTCCTCTTAACCTCATCCAAGGCACCAGAAAAATCATACATGGGATCAAAGAATGTTGTTTAAATGATTTTCCAAAATCCTATAGGTATCCTCAATATGGGTCAAGAGGGGATCATATCCTTTAAAGGTAGCTAGGGACTCATCTATAACAACAAAGTTTCCATTAAGAATTTTAAGCATGTTATCCTCAGAGCACAAATCCAAATGATTTTTAGACATCACATGATTATTAATAGGCTCCTCAGTGCAAAATTTAGGGGAAGGAGAGGATAGTGAACAAAGATGGGAAGCATGAAATGATCAACGAAATTAAGAAAATTATTATCATCAAGATCAAGTTAGGAGACTCGTCATGCACAAACTCATCACATGACCCTTAAAAGGAGTCTCATCAAGCGTACACACCTTAACAAAAGCATCCCCCGACATAGCACAAAACCAATTATCACCAAACCTATCATCATCATCAAGACCATAGCATGCATACAAAGGACACAAATTAGTGACATGATTAGAAAAATCGTACATATGTCATATGAAAGGCATAACTGATTGCTCCAATTAATAAGATCTAGCATGAGAACAAGAAGGATTGGGTAAAGAACTGGAGAAATGAATAACCTTTTCAAACTCGAATGTAGCTCGAGCAAGCTACTCGAGCAAATACCATAGCTCATCAATGTGTTTATCAAGAAGCTCCAACACTAAAGACTATAGGTTACACCATTCCTCTCATCAACTATATCCAAAATTTTTCATTCACCCATAAAATAGCTAAAGTGAGTAAGAAAAGCATTTAAATGGTTAAAGTACCTTTTTCTTAAACTTGTTAACAAAAAGTAAATATTCAAAACTAGTGTCGGGGAATAGCGCTAGGCATTTGATCAACCGCGACCGCACGGCCGTATTGTAAAAAATCAAGATCGTCTTCCATAAAGGCTATGTCAATCTACTGGACTATATTCCCTTAAAATAGGCCAAATGATTCAAAATTTGAAATTGAAATTAAAGTAAAGTGTTAACTAGTCTAATGCCTAAATAATCAAGCACTTATGCCAATCAAGCAATCATATAATCCAAACATTAGTCTAGCATCTCTTCCTCAATTGGTAATTCCAAAACCTATAGTTTGACGTATTAAGTCCTCTTTGAATGTGGAATAAAATAAGTCCTAATCTATTAGCATTTCTCAAGGGTTAGATGTATTGACATATGATTATCAAGTTAGTGGTTTCTTGATGGGTGTGACTTTTTCAAGACTTCACTCAATCAAGTCAACTATGGGGTTCTAGTATTAAATTTCACATTTTGTTTTTTAAAAAACATTTTAGAAAAGATAACAAATACTTAGCCAAACTTGTTAAGAAAAACCCAATGTTTGAAACTAGCGTAAGGCAATAGCACCGAAGATTTGATCGACCACGAGGGCACGATCGCATTGTAAAAAATCAAAATCATCTTCCACAAGGATTATGTCAATCCATTGGGCTGTATTCCCTTAAAACAGGCCAAATGATTCAAAATTTGAAATTGAAATGAAACTAAATTATTAACTTGTCTAATGCATAAATAATCAAGGAATTATGCCAATCAAATAATCACGTAATCTAAACATTAGTCTAGCACTTCTTCCTTAATTGGTAATTCCAAAACCTATAATCCAAAGTATCAAGCCCTCTTTCAAGGTCGAATGAAATAAGTCTTAATCCATTAGCATTTCCCAAGGGTTAGATGTATTAACATGTGATTACCAAGTTACTGGTTTCTTGACAAGTGTGACTTTTTCAAGACTCCACTCAATCAAGTCAACTATAGGGCTCTAGTATTGAATTTCACCTTTTAATTCCTCACCTAATACGCACGACCATGTAAGAAAATGATTGAACTCCCTGCAAGACAATCAATACATAGGATTCAATAAAACAAGCTAACTAATTTCAAAGCACTTTTAAATCTTTACTAAAATTCATTGATTTGTAGGTTTAACATAGTTCTAAGAACTAAATAAAACAAGTCTAATTTGATATGACAATCTCATCTACTCTAGTTAGGAGGCATAAAAAACAATAAGAAAATAGAATGTACGGGAATGTAGATGCTCAGAATCCATATGACCCTGAATCCGTCGATGTAATCCCACTATGGTCTCCATAAAAATCCTCCCCTTCTATTGGTTTCTCCTAAAAAGATCTAATCTAATCTTAAGTGGGTAAATAGATTCTATATAGATGATAGAGGATGAGGAAACATGCCAATATATAGAAAAAAATCAAGTAGCTAAATACCAAAAAATGTGTTGGAACCAAAAAGCCACAGAAAAGCTGAGCCACTAGGGCCCACAGGGCTGACCGTGGGTAGACCTCGACTGCCATCACGACATGGCCACTATGAGGAAAAATGAAAGGTAATTGAATTAGTGCAATTATGCAAATGGGTGGTGTAATTGCACATGTAGGTTGTGTATTTATACATAGGTTGCTTGTGTTTCTTAACATGGTTGGGTTATGTTAGATACTTTTAGGATTCATAACTTCTTCTTTTGTTGCCAAAGGTCTTAAAAGAAGTTAACAATTCAGCTCACTCATGTTCATTTGATCAAATCTGCAAAGTAGACATCCGAGCATAAAAGTGAAAAAGGGACATAAATTCACATATGATGCATAAATATCTCCTAAAATGCTAGTATATATGACCAATCTAATCCTATGCAAGATGGAAATTTATCAACCAATTGGCTAATGACGCAGTTCAACTATTATCCTCCTCCAGCGTAAGGAAAGAGACTCTACTCCTTATCATGTCACTTGAAGCTTAACCTAATTAACCGAGTGTACAAATCAAACTTTCCACTAGAAATGACTTTGGTAACATATCAGCAATATGTTTATCAATATGAATATTACACAACACGATAAGCTTCTCCTTAGTAATAAACTACAGCCAATAGTATGTCACGTTTATATGTTTTGTATGGGAGTGATGTAAGAAGTGATTACTTAAGTCAGTGATGCTCTGACTAACATAAAAACCTTCAAATTAGCATCATACCCAACAATCAACATACCATCAATATAAAATAATATGATTACGATGTTACCTCTGGGAATTTATTGAATGTACGCATAATGATCAACTTTTCCCTTTTTAAACTCTTGGCTTATCATAAACAAGTCAAATTCTTTTATCCCATTATTTAAAACCATGTTTTAAGCTATACCAACTCTTCTTGAACCTGCAGATCATGTGCTCCTTCCCTTCAGCTTCAAAACCCTTAGATTGATACATATTGATTTTCTCCTGTAAGTCTTCTTGTAGGAATGCATTCTTCACATCTAGTTGTTTAAGTTTAAGATAAAATTGGTAGCCAATCCTAAATATAACTTATCTTCGTAGCGAGAGATAATATTTCACTGACATCAATGCACTTTTTTTGAGCACAGTCTTTGACCATCACCCAAGCCTTATCTTTGATGATGTGGTTTCCATCTTTCTTCAACTTGAAGCCTCATTTGTTCCTAAGTGCCTTTCTGCCTTTTAAAAGTTCCACTAAGTCAGAAGAGCCATTCTTCTTTAAAGAACTCTTCCTCGATGGCTTGAATCTAGCACTATTTATCCTTGCAAGAATGCACTCTTAAAAGTTCTCAAGCTCATGCTCATCGGTTTAAAAAATATACGTAGAACTGGGATATCTAGTAAATCTAGAAATCTCTTGTACTCCCAGCTACAAGAGGGTTTATAACAATCTTTTTAGGTTGCTCTCCTGATCAAGAACGCCATCTATTCTAAGAGTATCATTTGTAGCTGACCTAGTAACATTTCCAGGTTCTGTCTCTAGTGTTACCTCCCCATCTGTGGTGCTTCCCTATGAGATGGATATTGGTGTCAAATCAGCCATGCAGTAGGATACTGAGTTGTTTTTTAGAGCGGTCATTATTAGCTGTGGTCTTATGCTTGTGTATGCTTCTAATTGTTTTTCTTTTCTTTAGATCGGATAATCTGTAGTCGAACTTTTATTCATATAACCAATGAACACACAAGAGTGACTTTACTGTCAAGTTTTGATCTCCATTATTGGGAACATGCATGAAGGCCTTCCACCCAAAAACCTTCAAAAGATTGTAAGAAGCATCTTTTCCAGTCCAGAAACACTCTAGAATATTAAACTATAAAGCAACTGATGGAGCGCTATTGATGGCATACATTGATACATGAATATCTTCAATCCAGAATGTCTTTGTTAACTTGGACAGTCGTAGCAATGATCTCACCTTCTCCATAATGGTTATGTTCCCCTTTCTGCAACTCTATTATGTTATGGTGTATTAGGCTCTGTCTTCTCATGGAGAATGCCACACTGTACTTCTTAAATTCATCCTAGGTGTACTTCCTACCATCATCTATTTGGAGTGTTTTTTCATGATCTCTACCTCCCTGTCCACCATGGCTTCAAAATGTTCAAACTTTTTGAATAACTAGTATTTGCTTTCAATATGTACACCCAAGTCTTACATGAAGTATCATCAATAAAAGTGACAAAGTAGCTATCACTATGCAATGACTCCAACTCAAGGGCGACTACATACATTAGAATGTATCAATCATATTAATCTTACTAATATTAATTCTTGCAGGGAATACAACAAAGGTCACTTCTTACAACAAGTGAAGATCCCTTAACGAGTTTCCAAGTAAAATAACCAAGTTGATGTTTGTGGCATCCTTGTCCAAAGCACTCATTAAGATCATATTCAAGCACAAATATAGAATATATTTCACATTCTTTAGATTAGTTGTGCAACCAACATTAGTCTTAATACACATATTGCCCATGGCAATAATCTCAACAACACGACCATTACCTATCTTGATACTGACATAATCTCCATCACTATAAGAGCTGAAATATTCTCTTTTTGGAATAGAGTGATACCAAGCAGTTGAATCAGCGATGTACTCAGCATTAGGATTGATAATATGGTTAGACGCCCCAGTTGCACAAAACATTGTAATATTAATATCACTCGAACACTAATGTGAGACAATCACTATAGTATTTTATCATTAGCCTTCTTCTAATTCTACTGTGCTTTTGTTCCTGTTTCTGTAAGTTGAACTATTTCTTTATGTGCCCTAGTTTCTTGCACTTGTAACACCTAGGTCTTCCCTCACTTTATGATCTTTCACGGCTCTTACTCCAACCTCTCCTTTTAGTCATAAAAGTTTGGTCAACATTAGCACCTATCTCTTTTCTATGGGCTTCTTCATTGAACAAGGAATCTTTGACTACACTTAAGTATAATTTATCTCCTAAAGTTGAGTTACTAATAGCAACCACTAAGGTTTCCTAACTGACTGACGAAGAACTCGAGAAAAATCATACACAAAGCAAGCTCTAAAGTAGACAACTAATTAACTATTTCTTGAAAATCATCTAAGTATTGAGCAATAGAACACCTTTAAGTTTTAGGACAACTCTCTTAATCATGAATGCTTTATTTTGCCAGTCTTTCTTTCATGGAGGCCTTCTAACTTGATCCAAAAGGCATAGGCATTAGTCTTATTTGCCAGATGATGAAAAACACTTATATTCACCTATTTTCTAATTTACCAATGGCCTTTCTATTCAATTTTTCCACTTTTTAGTTCTGTTCCCTTTCATGTCTCATACCTTTCAGGTCAATGGGGTCATATAGGCCTTTCCAATACAATAAGTCCCTTATCATTAGCTTCCAAATTGAGTAATTACTAGCAATTAATTTAATCATTAAGGTACTACTTGAACTCTCCATAGTTTTCGTAACTATTCACACAACCACAGGCCCTAGTACGACTTCTTGGGTCGAAGACCAGTCATGTGAATAATTAGTCACTTGCAACTGGGTAATAAACAAACAACATCAAGCCAATAATATGCGGCATTAAATATAGGAAAAATTAAATAAGGCATCAAATTTAATATGGAAAATCCTCTAATGTAGAGTGAAAATCCATAGCACCAACGAACGTAAAATATTCCACTATAAGAATATAAGCACTACAATGGATAAAAGTTTTGAATTGTCTACCTAAATTAGACTCACAACAACTCAGGAACAATGTAGAAATTACCTCTGGACACCGAGTACGATTGAATAACACCGCTAATTGACTCTATAACCATTGGGAGAAACACCTAATTGTTGCATACCACGGCGATCACTATCTTTCCTTGGCCCATAAAGTACCCAGATCCTTCATTTCACTGCTACCGCCACTCGCACAAACACACGCTTATCCTTCTTCTGATATTCTCACGACTGATTTACTTACCTCGTATCAGCAAGACTAATCATAGCCTTAATCTATAATGTCAAACTTTTCAAATTTGAGGGAAACCCAAGTTCCTTACTTGCCGGCGTAGCATCCACCCACAATTCTTTAGGAAATCTTTTCAATCAAGGAACAATCAGGGCATCATCCCTTTTCATGGCAACTCCAACGTGTACTTGACACGACATATATATTTTTTTCTTTTTTTTGTTGTTCTTTAATTAACACTAACATTGGCTTAGACCAATTGGGTAATGACCTAATTTAACAAGGAATATAGAAAAGCTAGAAAATAAGTACAAAAAATGAATGAAACATTCTCTTCTAGTAAGAAAATTCACAATATCAACGTTACAAACCAACACATTGTTTAAGTATGAATCAGAATGAATAAAGCAATTAACCCCACCAATAATTAACAATCAGGGGGGAAAAAAAAGCCTAGAAAACAGGAAGAAATGTACGTGTCTTTCTTGATATAAATAGAAAGTTATAAATATACATGTAAGGACCACGACCCCTTATGGGGCGTAGTTACTATGCTGGCGAATTTGTTAGATGTTTCAGTCAAAATTTCTTATTTTATTTTTATTTGAAAAAATTAAAGAAATTAGAGTCATTAGCAAGTTTTATCAGGAAAAAAAAAAACAAAAACCAATTTTACTGAAATATCACTTTCACAACCAGACCGTAACTAAAGGACAATTCTAGGGACACAAACTGGGTAAAAAAGGTTTTCAAAAAAGATCCCCGGATGATCTCTATATTTTAGAGACCATCTTACTCTTATTGGTCTAAATCAAAGATATCCAAATTCGATGGCAAAAGTATAACATCAAGATGGAGTACTAGTGTGCGATTTTAGTAGTTTCCCTAACTTACTTGCAAGTATGCAGAGTAATTATAGCAAAGCAAGTATTCCGGGGTCATGTCCCACACTGAACGGAGGAATTTCAAATTTACATTCCTCAACTAATTCAAAAGATAAATTCAATTGAGGATATTAATAATAAAGAAAAATAAAAATAAGAGAGAAATAAATATTAATCAATAAGCAAAGGGGGGTCAATTTAGAGAGACTCTAGGATTTCACCTTCACAAAAACTTTCAATAATGAATTACTAAATTCAATTGAGACTTAATTAGTCTCTTCAAAGCTCTCAAGCTGTAAGCTTGAGGCTAAGCTGTGAAAAAAATAAATTACAGTCATTAATACATAAACTTAACTGATGGTTAACAAGAATTATTCAAGTTAGACATAACTTGTGATTTTTCGCAAGCATACAGTTTATCATCGTAACATTTGGAGGTGCAATTCTAAGGGATGGGAACAAAATTAGGTCACTACTAAGTGTAAATCAACCAAAACTTTCAACTCATGATATAAACTAGACTACAACAAATATACATGTAGCATGCTTAAGAAAGATCAATTTACAACCAGTAATAGTGAATCAATCCTCAATAAAATCAAACAATCATAAACTTGACGTCACAAACTTCTAGCCGTGCATCACTAACACCAAATTAAAGCCCATTGGCATTCTAGATATTCAAACAAATAGAAACAAAAGCAAAGAAATAAACATTTGGCCTAAGTTTTCTTTCTGCGGTAAATAAAAACTCAGTAACCTAATAAGCAAGGCGACGAAAGCAGCAAAAATCATGACATAACAAAGTATACAGAGGTTAAGGAAGAAGAGAGACAGAGAGAGATAAATTCACTGTTGTAGCAACAATCCACTACCCGGTCTATCAAGCTCTGTTAATGATGAAACTCGAAATCAAAATAGGGGCAGGACCAAGCCAGTTGAGCAAAGGAATTTGAGCCCAACAAATATCCAATCCCAAAATTCAACACTAATTCCAATCAAACCATCAAACCCAAATTCGAAATCACATCAATTTAAGAACTAAAATGTAGATTTGAAACTTAAAAAAAAAAAAAAAAAGAGGAAAGTGAGGATCCTCACGAACTGCTACCCCTCTGATTTTATAGATCAATCCCTCCTTTTCTTCATCTCTTTTTGACAAAGTCAAATTGAAGTTACCTGTAACTTCCTTACCTTCAATGTCCAAATTATTACTCATCACTAAGAGAGAGAGAATCTTAGTACCGGTCATGATAATGACGGGAAAGGAGTTCAGTTATGGCGTGAAAAAGATGGAGCAGCGCAGCAACAAAGGGGGCCTCAGCCCTCAGGTCACTGGGTAAGCAAAGAGAAAGAAAGAAGAACGGGGTGTTCGCTGTAGTGTGTGAGTGGGAAGGACTAAATGAGAGAGGGGGTGTTTCCAGGTGGGTTGAGAGAAGAAAACAAAGGAATAAAGCGCGAACTAGCCAAGGAAGAAAAAATGAACAACAGGCCCGCGTGACTGGGAAGAGAAAATGAAGCCGTTGGGTTGTAAGCTAGGGAAATGGGCGGAAAATCAGGCCCTTCCGCCCTTCTGAGAGAGAAGGGAGAAGGAAGACTGACAAGAAGGAAGGCCGTGACAGGTACGACGCTCGGGC
>NCQT01077290.1:686-19786 GCA_002740465.1 Stenocereus thurberi | reverse complement strand
GCTAGGAAAGGGTTAAGCGGCAATCGCTTGAGTAGCGGTAGGCTATGAATAAATTAAGCGGTTGCGTGGATTTAACGCGCAGGCCATGAGACTCAATGGGGTCGCTCTCCTAAATCCCCCCCCAAAAAAAATGAATGTTGTGTGTGGGCCATAAGTTAGGAGTTGCATCTTTGGGAGCTGGTAACCAGGAAAGGTTGTGTTGATGACAATGTGTCATGGGAGTCTGGCTGCTTTTTCCCTACCTCTTAAAATGTTTTCAAATGAGTTTGTGTGCGTAGTTGACTGTTAGGAGCGATTGTTTACTGAGTTTATCTCACTGTTATAAAATATTTTATTTTCAGGTGAAATAGTTATGCATAGGACTGCAGAACGGAAAGTGGAGCGAGGCCCGAAGGCATAAGTCAAGATGATGAAAATTAGTTGTTAAGACATTAAAAACATTTGTTTGGTTTAGTAGATGTTATTAAATTTAGAATCATGTGGACGTTGAAATATTATTCAAGATTTTTATATTAATTATTATTTCGATATCCAGCCTGGTATTTCCAAGAAGGAAATACGGCGATAACACCCCAATTAGATTTCGGTACCACGTAGGATAATGGTTAGTAAATAAGAAATGAAATTAGAGTTCCCCGGGGTGTTACAGTGCTCCATTGAGATTTCCGTTGAGGAACACTTTTCATGTGAATCGTGAACTGAGTATAAAGAAACTAGTTGAGAACAAGCCCAAAGAAGATGACGAGGCTTCTTTTAAAAAGGCTGAGATTAGAAAGCACAGTATCAAAATTAAAAAATCAAGTGTGTAGAAGACCATTGGCTCAAAAGTACCATCTCCTCACAATGTCAAAGAGCCAGCGTGACAGAGCAAACAAGCATGGCCATTAGAGGCCCAGGGTAAGCAATCCCCGGGCGAGAAGACTAACAACGGTCCAGTGGCCAAATATGAAGCTGCCAAACAGACCAAGCCTCCTGTGCATGGTGAAGGTGGCAAGCAAACACCTAAATATGCTACTGCAAACCAACCAGGGAAGCAGTAGTAGAAGCTGGCATCGAATGCACAAGGTCGCCAAAAACAAACTGGCAGGGAGAAAGCAAAGTTGGCTCACAAGGCGAAGCCCACTTTGTAGAGTGGTATCGGCGAAAAAAATGACGATTGCCCCTATTGCCAAACAGGCAGTCAAGTAGAAGAAAGAGAGTCCCGGGGGCTTACAATGAGCAACAAGTAACTGATTCCAAGAAGCCTAAACTGACAGAAGAGGGGCTGCTCGAAAAGGATGATGAGAAGCATATAGGTGTTGTAAGAACTCCAGAGAAGTCAGAAGAAATAGGCTCATCAGATGCAGTGAGGAAGCGATTGCCTAAAAATCTGCCTCTAGCATACTGCTCATCGTTTGTGATTCGGTTGACAAAGCTCGACAGTGAACTCTCTCGAGATGAGCTGGCCATATCTTAGTATGTTTTTGACAAGGTTGAAGATGTGGATGACAGGTAATATCTCTAATCAATCTTCTTACATGATAAGTGATAATTTTGGCAAAGTACTCTATTGTGCTGTCAATGATCAAAAGGTTTATGATTGCGGATCTATAGCTATGTGATTGGAGATTAGTTCTGTTATCACTTATGTAAATATCAATTTATTTCTCACCCTCATGCCTTACAATTCAGTATTTATGATGAGTGATCAACAGTTATGTGATTGGCGATCAACTGTTTTCTTTATTGCTGGTGGATATTTGATTTACTTTGCATGAATGTTTACTTTCTTCAGTGTTTTTTGGCTGGCTAGTGTTAATCAAGTGTTATTTACTTGTGATTAATATGGGTGTAATTGGTGATTAATGGTTATGTGTTTGGTGCTCAATAGTTTTCTGATTGGCGATCAATGATCATTTGCTTGTGATGAATAATTTTATGAATGGTGATCAGTAGTTTTATGACTGGTGATCAATTTAGGATCACTTGTGTAAATTATTATTTCTTTCATCATGCATTGTAATTCACTGTTTATATGATAAGTGATGCCTTTTCCCGAGTGAATGTGTTGTCTAGTCATCGATCAACAATTTGACATTGGTAATCGGTTTTTTTATACTGGGTGATCATTACTTATGTAATTTGTGATTAGTATGTGATTACCTGCGTAAATCTTACATTTCTTTGTTTCCCAGTAAGTGCGCAACCATTCATTTTCATTTTGATTTTTCAGTGAACCTTTGTTTGACGGTTAAGGAGGCCACTAGGGTTTCTATGGCCACTCTAAAGCCAGGAGAGTAGCCTGAAATGAATGTCATCAACATATGGTCCAGCATACTAAATGATCGGTAGAGAAAAAGGGATCTCGCCACTCCAAGCAGACTCTTCATGTCATGTGATCAAAGTGTAAGTGCCTCACAATCAACTTGTTGCTCAATAATAACTGCATTAGTAATCATAAATAAAACATTCAGTGATTGAAATACCGACTTTAACAAATTTCTTATTAAGAATGGTCTATCTTCAGTGGTAAATTTCATTGCATAAATATACATTATTTTTTCTTCATTAGAGTATCTCTTTAGCAAAGAAATGTCGAAAGTCGCTTCATTCGAAAAGAGATATCAAGATTTTAAGCTGGTAATGGACAAAGAGCTAGAAAGATGTCCATGAATCAAAATCAAACAAGTTGACTTGGTAAGTGGTGATGTTCAGTGAAGGGCCGTAATACACTTGGCTTCTTTTTTTAAAGAAAAAAAGCGTTGATTTATAATGTTCATATCCGCTAATGTTCACATCTGTTTTTTTTTTTTTTCTTTTTCCTTAAAAAAAGGGTATGTTTTCTTCCCCGTGTGTCACAATAGTCATTTCTTTTTGCTTTGCTACAACTTAAGGGACGAGAAGCTTGATATCATCGATAGCATGCTCATAAGAGTAACACTCAAGGTTGCATATAGAGACTTTTCGGTGAAATTGGTGAGTTTTAAATACTATACTGTCTATAACTATGCTGATGTCATTACATTGCAATTCTAATAGTGTGCAATTTGTTGAAAATTTGTGCAGAGCAAAGGACTCAATGTGTACCTGGAGGGTGTATAGCATCCCAAGCATGAGATCCTTAAAAAACTAAAGGTAGTATGCTTGAAGATGCCGTAGAGGACAACTACAAATGTCACATATTATGGCATATTTTATATGAGACACATGGAGAGCTACTTTGGGAAATGAGAGAAGTGGCAGTCTAGACTGAGTCTGAACGATGTAAGTATTACAGTAGAACACTGGCTTTACTAGCAATATTAAAAACAAGGATGTTACTAATTCATCATGAACTATCTTTTTCCCTTATGGTGCAAAGCTCAACGTTTTGAGGATGCGGTACTGTCATGACATAGTCACATATGAGGGCAACAACGCAAAATTCACGGCAACAAAAAGGGCGAAAGATTTTAAGGAATTCAGGACAATTTATTCCAATCTCAAGGAAAATGCTAAGAATGACTAGGTTTATCCCTATCCTGTTTCTCTGTGTTGCCAATTATTTTGTAAATGAAAATTATTTTGTATATATTATATGACACATTGTGTAACATTTTATTTATTTTATGTTTATGCAAATTTTCACGACACTGAATTTAATAGAGATATAAAGAATGATCACCAAACATAGCTCTGGTAATCACTGACAACATTACTATTGATGAGCAATTGTAGTTCTCCTTATGAGCAAAAAAAGAGTAACAATCATCAAGAACTAAACTATTAATCAGTAAGCAACTGCAAGTAAGAAGACGTTTATCACCAAAAAAGTTCAGTGATCGCCAAAGATACTTCTAGTAATCCCACTGCTGGACTTGTTGATGAGACACTAGGTCTCATTCTTTATAAAAACATACATTGTTATCCTAATGAGAGCCAACCCCAAATGCAGCAAAATAAACATAGTAGCCAATATGATTCACCCAGGATTAGCATATATATGGTTAGGGGTGTGCAAAACCGGTTAACCGAAGTTCCAGTTAACCGAAAATTGGTTAACCAGTTTGTTGGTTCAAAAAAATTCAAAACCGTAATTGTTGGTTAACCGAAAATTTCGATTCGTCCAAAACCCGAACCGTAACCGAACCGAAAATTTCGATTAACTACTTTTCGATTCGGTTACCGGTTAACCGTTTACAAATAATAAAAAACTTATGCTTTCTTACCTAAATTTGTCGTTCTTTTATGTTTAAATTCTTTTTATAAAAACTAAACTTTGGTTACCATTTATAAATAATAAAAAAATGCACTTTCTTACTGAATTTTTTTTTATGCATAATTTTTCAGAAAAATAAAATTATTTTCGGTTCAATTAACCGCCGGTTAACCGAATTTTCAAATTATCCGAACCGTAATCGAACCGAAAACAGCAAAAAAAATTTGTTCGGTTAACCGAACCGACTTTTTTGAAAAATTTGTTCGGTTAACTGGTTTTTCGGTTCAGTTTTTTCGATTTTTTGATTTGGTTTTCGGTTTCGGATTTTTTTGCACACCCTTATATATGGTGTGAGCATTAGAACATGTTCTGATCACTAAAAGATAATCACAATAATCACCAACACTGTATTTATCCATCACCAAACGATATCTTCTATCTAAAATGTATACGATGATGTTTGATCAATATAAAACACAAATACAATAGAGTATCGCTCTTCCAAGATATCACTCACAATATATTTGATGAAAAAACCAACATATTTCCGTTGAAAACCATAGATTGGTATAGTGATCACCAAACATGGTTACAATGATCACCAAAATTGCTCTAACGATAACCAAAACTGGTACTGTTGATCACCAAATGATATCTTCTTTAAAAATATATACAACATAAATATGTTTGATTAGAATAAAATACAAATACAACATAAATATGTTTGGCAAAGAACACACATATTTATGCTGATCACCATAAAAGATCCTGTGATCATCAAACATAGCTCTAATGATCACCAAAAACATATACAATCGATACAGCAATCACTCACAATATGTTTCTGTTGAACACCATACATTAATATAGTGATCACCAAATATACCTCTAACGATCACCCAACACAGTTGTAATGATCACCAAAACTGGATCTATTGATCAGCAATTGATATCATCCATAGAGATATACAGTATGATTCGTTATGATCATAACCCACAAATACGAGTATCCTTGAGAATATTTTTCATGTAATGGCAACATTTTTACGGTGATCACTAGGAAAGATCATTTGATCATCAAACATAACTCTACTGATCACCAAATTAGTTTATAAGTGAGCACATATATAACAACTCTGTAAACACGTTTTTATAATTTCAACAGCTGATCATCAAAAGGAACACTAATGATCAGTAAAAGCAATCCTATTGATCACTAAATAATACCGGGCAAAAAGTGAAATTTTTTTTTAATAAAAGAAACACACACAGCTACACATACCCGTACGGATAGTCCACTAGCATCTCCTTTTTGGATAGTTTCTACTATCATGGGAAGCAACCTGATTGCAGCAGTGGCACATCTGCATGGATGATTGGTGCTCAACGGCCCTCTCAACCCCCGTCTTCATCCTCTTTTCTCTTCCTTTAGTCACGGTCGTTGGGGGTGAATGTATCGCAATGTGGTTTGGCACCGCACATCCAAATTAAGTATGCAGATCGACTGCTGCGTTACTCGCTGACTTGCCACCCAGGTCCTAAAGTTGACGTTCGACTGAAATCATTAAACTTAACAATAGTCGCAGCTTAGCGGGGGTACACCCAGCCAGATCCATACACTTGTAAAACTGAGACCACACATCACTTATGAGCTTATTTTGTGCGGCTATTTCTCCACAAGCCTCTCCTACAACACTGTCAAACTCATGTATCAGTGCTTTTGCAGCAATCTTTGTCCACTTATTAATGATATAAGCTGCGGGAATTTCTCTTAGCGAATTGGATGTGAAAACGAGCAGCATGGAATCCCGTCCGAATCAAAGAGGTAGCATGAGCACTAGCACTCGGAAGTACACTCATTATACACCACATAACAGATCCTCGTTTTGTTCTCATAATTGTGTTTGATCTCATAGGTCTGGTCGCCCTTTATGTTAGTGATACCCTGCATATGGAACTACATCAACTGATGTATAACTGTCTCTGGAACACGTAGAAGGTCGTGTGAGTGTACATACTCCTCGCATGCTTCTTAATCTCATAGGATGTCTTCTGTTCCGGAAACAATGTTAGAGAAGCATTTTTAGCCTTGCACTCACGATGGCATTGTGACTCCATAGCGTGCACAAATCTAACCCAGAATTCCACCAGGCTAAGGTTGGGACATGTTAGGGAACCAAACATAGATTTTTGACCCTCAGAACCTGACGTCGTCCTCAAAATACCCCAAATAAGTCCTCCTTAAAGTAAACCTGCACCCAAAGCTCTTGAATCTCGTATATACGGCGCAATTACTTGTTGTTGGTCAAGTCAAACTCCTCTAGCATCTCCCCCCATGACTCTTCGAACTCGTCGAGAGAGTCCGATGCTCATACGCACCCCTTGATGCGCTCAATGAAATCCTCACAGACATTCAGCGTGCAGCCCAACTTCTCAGAGGGCTTTTTCATGATGTGTCACACGTAGAATCGATGGATCGACATCTCAAAAACATTGGCTATTGCCTGTTCGATCGTCGAGTCTTGGTCCGTGATCACTGTTTTCGGCATGTGGCTGCCCATGGCAATCAGGAAGCTATATTGAACAGCCACTGGAAGGACTCTACCTTCTCATCCCTCAACAAACCGGCATCAAAACAAATTAGTTGCCTGTGGTGATTTAGCCCGGTGAATGGGACAAACACCAGTGAGTACCGGTTAGTCTTGTGTGTCGCGTCGAACGATAGTATATCACTGAATATGGCATAGCTTCTTCTGCTCAGAGAGTTTGATCAGAACACGTTCTTCAATCGATTGTCTTCATCAACTTGATAGTTAAAAAAGAAGCCTGGACCGACTTCCTTTTTGTTCTTCAGCACATCTATAAACATGTGCGCATCTGTGTCTTTGATGAGCGCTTTTAAATCTCTGTGGTAATTTTGCAAGTCCTTCTGCATGAATCCAATGTTTTCATACCCATCAACCTGTTCTTTCAGGAGATGATACACCTTTGACGGCCACACATTAGCCTACGCATACTTGCATACCATTTCTTTATGAACAGAGCTGATGTTTCTGTTTGAAGTGAGGAACTGTCTCCTACTGGGTGTGTACAGGGGGTGAACATGCCCTTTGTGAAACTTGATTATCTCAAACTTTCCATCATCGGTGGACTTGAAAAGAATATGAGCTTGGCACCCTTCTCTTGTCTTCGCCCGCTTTCGCCTCAGTTTCCCCCATTCAAGGCCATCTCTGGCTTGGGGCATGGCTTCGGCTGTAACCGTAGCAATTGTTGGCATCTTGACAGGTCAACGAAATCCTTCTCTGGAGCACACGTACCGCTCCAAAGACTTCCCGCCTTATTCTTCATGGTATGACCGCTGCGAACACTAAAGCTAACATAAACAGCGTATCTCTTGTAGAATTCAAGGCAGTCTTCAACCGTGTCGAACACCATGCCCAACCTTGGCACAAGCGTCCCATCATCACAGTTTGGTACCCACTCGCCTCTGCTATCTATCGACGAATCCGCAACTACTAACGTGGATGACGCGGCATGTCCTAGGCAAACATTAGGAAAGCAAAATGTTAACATTAAACGACAGAAACTGTAGCCAACGAAAACTCAATAGTATAAGAAGTGCACCAGAGTCTGTCTGTGATAAAGGAACTCGCAATGACTGCACTTGGTTACTGCCTTTGATAGTAACCATCAGATGACCACTTGTTACTACATATTAGACTACCTGTATCAAAAAAAGAGTCTCTTTCACCAAGTTGAAATTTTCTAAGCAACAAATATATTATTAGTGATCTATAAGCATAAAATTAGTCATAGAATTTTATAATATTGTTTACTGTTTCATTCCGCGGTTATCATTCTATGCATGTAATTCAGTGATCAACAAGAATATTCTTAGTGATCAATAAATATAAAATTAGTGATCACATATGTTCCTCCTTCCTAACAGCGTAAATTTTTCTCATTGGATATTTGGTGATTAGTAGACAAGTGTTTGGTGATCAGTTGGTTCCAAATCAGTGATCAAGTGATTCATTGTTCATTTTTTTGATACTTTATTAGGATAAGTGATCACTAAGCATAAAATTAGTCAATACAGTCCGGTGATCACTAGAAAACATATCTAGTGACCAAAAAATATAAAATTAGTGATCAACTTTATAAAATTGTTTACTGGTTCAGTCAGTGTTTATAATTCTATACATGTAATTTCAGTGATCAGGAAACATAGTATTAGTGATCAATAGGGATAACATCACTGATCACATATGTTACTCGTTCATTGTATATTTGGTGACCAGTAGACAAGTGTTTTGTAATCTGTTGGTTGCATATCAGTGATCAGATGAGTGAGAGGTCTTTTTTTTTTTTTTTTTTTTTGACACTTTGTTAGGATCAATCCCTTACAATATGGTGATCACTGGAAAGCATATCTAATGATCACCAAATATAAGATCAGTGATCAATAGGAATAATATTAGTAGTGACCATACATATTACTCAATGACCATTTTCGGAAGTCCCTCATTATCCACTCGGTGATCATTGCATGTGCGTTTGGTGATCATATAGAATAAGGTAAGTGATTAAGTCATCGGGTCATCACATACTGATACAACTTCGTAGAAATGAGTTACTTCCAACAAGATGATCAATAGAAAACAGAATAATGATCAAATAGTATAAGAATGGTGCTTAATGCATATGTCATTAGCGATCAAATTTGGAATCAACTATGTCTACGATTAAAGCCATATACAAACTCAACAATAAACATTATCAAAGTTTCATGACCTCTTACAGCTGAAAACATGCAGAACATTCTTAAAATCAAATAATAACAATGAATATACTTACATTAATGAAAGAATTAGCAATTTCGCGCAATTTAGTGCATAATAAAGCAAAAACCAACTCAAACCTGCCGAGAACGAAGTAACTGATCGCAATTCACTCACTTGAGCTGATTTCAAAAAGAGTTAGTTGTTGAATTTTAGGGTGAACTATGGGCTGTTGTTGCAGTAACTCAAATTCAAAAATTGCACCCAGAGACCTTTAACAATGACTAGCAAGAACACCATAAAGAGAGAGACAGAGAGAGAGAGGGGGATCCAGTAAGCGAATGAGCCAGGCATGAAGGATGCAGCAAGGAAGGACCAGCTCGAAGTAGCTCGACGAGGAAGAAAAAGCGAAAGTCTTTGACTGAGAGATCACGTGAGTTCAGATTAATTCGCAGCCCTTGGATCAGAATATACTGCCTAGATTACTTCATCCTACTCATCTTATTAAGAACCTCATCCTATTGGAGCATCTCCCTATATATATATATATGTATGTATGTATGTATTTATATATGTATATGTATATATATATGTATGTGTATGTATATATGTGTATATGTATGTGTATACATATATATTTATATATATGCACATATATATACATATGTATATATATATATATACACACACACACACATATATGTGTGTGTATATACACGCACATATATATACATACACACACACCCCCACACCCCCTCCACAGATATGTATATATATACACACACACATATTCGTCTTATATATAGTAATTATTATTGCTGTACTTAAAGAATTAGTGAATTCATACTAAAGTGACATGAGGCATACTGACTAGGCAATACACGGCATGATGAGTGGAAACTTCATGTCTTTAATATTTAAAAATAATTGATTGAATGAAGCTTTAGAAGTTTCTTAGTAATTGAAGTAGATTTGTGAATAATCTAGTGTTGCATTGAACATGACACCTAAACCATTACCAACCTAAAAATACGAGTGCAATCTTATATCTCCTTAAAAAATTATTTTTTTTACATTTCAAGTATTTTCAAACTAAGTGTTTGTTTTCTTACCTATGGAACTCCGCACACCCCTTGCAATTTCCAAAAATGTTGACAACAAGTTGCTTAAAATTTTGCGGTCAACTATAAAATGCGAAGTAGATTGCAGTTTCATTCCCTAATCAAATAGGGAATATACAAGTCAAAATAATGAAAAATAATAATATTGAAACGTTGTTTATAGAACATTAAATTTGAATAGATATTGAAGGTATTGTCAAATCTTTGAAACATATCATCTTACCTAAACCTGTTGTTTAGCTATGTAAAGCTCAATTTGGGAATTATTAAGCTTTTTATGGGTGCATTTGGTGGGATTTGTCATGCACCAAGTAAAAAATAAAATAAAATAAAAGCTGCTTGATTTGCAACTATCGAAACAACAGTTTATTTTATTACAATGCTTTAATACTCCATTTAAATATTTTTAATATATAAGCATTTTTAATTTATAATATTAGTATAGATCCGTGTGATTGATGAATTATCTTTTAAATTAAATTTTAATTTAAAAACTAGAGAATTTTCATTTTAGAAAAGTATCTGTCTCATAAATATTTTATAAATAATAAGATAAAATATTGTTTGATTTACTCGATCATATAATTAGCAAAATTGCCTTTTTCAATCAATGGAAACCTTAGTTGGCGATTCAATCTTTCTCCTCTACGTCTAAAAGTCTCAAATCTCACTAAGTTTAGCTATAAAGTGGATTATACCGGGGAAAACTAATCCATTAAAAGTAGGTCTTAATTCATCAAATAATCAGCACATAGTATGAGACAGTTAGGATCATGTATCATTCACGTATAAAAAGTTTTGCTAAGTTATAAGTGAAAAATACTCATTCGTTTACATTAGACAACACCGCCTTTGAGAATAATTAGATATCCAAATCTCTTTCAAAATAAAGTCATTTTCTCCTTTTAACTCTTACCTTTATGCATTATACATCAACCTTTATGGATTATAAATTTTACAACATAACATATCTAAAGTCTGGTACTCCCTATGCTAATCCATAAAAAAATGTGAATCCAAAAATATAACGTATATTAAAGACTCTCACCTAGCTATAAACATAGAAAATTATACATAAATTCTTGTATAAGGCTAGAGCTGCACTCCATTATACTAAATAACTCATTTGTTTCTTCTAATGAGTTACTTTGCTTCACCCTTGCTGTTAATTAGTGTAACGTTCCGAAATTTTTGTTACTCATTTTGATTTATGTGCAGCATGTAAATTATGTGTGTATTGTATGTATTTCATTTTAGCCAAATGTGTATACTTTATGTTATTATTATTATGTTTTTGGAAGTGATTAAAAAATGCTACTCACTTAATAGTATTTGAAAAAAAAAAAAAGAGAAATGAAAAGAAGAGTCAAAAAGGGGGCTTGACCAAAAAAAAAGAAAAAGAAAACACAAAAGGGGGAGGGGGTTTTTTTGTACGTGATAAGTATTGAGGGATGGGCTTATCTACTCTTCTTTCGCCCAACCCACAAAACACATGCATAGAGAGAGGATAGAAGAAGAAGAAGAAGACGAAGAAAAGAAGAAGAAGAAGAAGAAGAAGAGAAGAAGAAGTTTGAGTTTTGATATTGATTTCAAGTTAAGGTGAGTAATCTTTACTCTTTCTTTAATCCAAAATTGATTAGGGGAATATGAATTTGAAAGTTTATGCTCGAGATTGTTCAATCNNTTGAGAATTGAAGTTATGAATTTGATGTTTTAAAGTCTGGTAGATTAGAACTCTAAATTCATTTGTTAGAAATCCACAACTACAATTTTTGGATTAATTACTTATATTGGATAAATGAGAGAGTAGAAAAATAGAAGTTGAATTTTCGGATTCTATAGACAGCCTGCTAGCTTTCGAATTTCTGTGAGTTATTGGAATGGTGAAAATTTCTGAAAATTTTACTATAAGTTCATAACTATGTATTGCAATTCTCTGTAGATGTTCGTGAATTTTTGATATGTGGTTTGTGAGTTATAAATTTTTTATTGAAATTGTCCTGTTATGTGCTATGAGAATTCAAATGATGTTTGAATTACTGTAAGCTATTGAGTTGAAAAAAATTGTAAAAATTTTACTGTAGAATATACATGTTATTAGTCAATTTCATGTAAAGTTTCATGAATTTTGGATGTTTAACTCACGAGTTATGAATTTTCAATTAAAACTGTCACGTTTTAATTAGTGCTAATTTTGGTTGCTATTCAAATTTTTTGGTAGTTATTCGCTTGGACTAAAATTTTAAAAATTTTAATATAGGTTCTTATGATGTTTTTAACTTTTATGAAAATTTTCATGAATTTTAGGAGTGTGCTTCATGAGTTATGGATTTTTAATTGCAACTATTCTGTTTCAACATATAACTTCAGGGGTTGTTTCAATTTTTGTGGAGGATTGGCTTATTGGAAAATTTTGAAAATTATATGGTACATTCTTCTTGATATTTGGTATTTTTATCAGAGTTTCGTGAATTTTGGATATGAGGTCTTTGCGTTATGAATTTATGAGTAAGTTGCCATATTTAGTGTAATTACGGGTTGTTCGCATGCATAAATTATATATTGATCATGTTTGTGATGATTTTAGGCATTGAAGTAGTAAGGTATTGTTATGGATTATTAAAAGCTTGTGAAAATTATTTTGGGTGGAATTAAGCCTATTTTGATAATGTTTTTATTAATATTGTGAAATTGAGCGTCTTTGAAAATAAAAATGTGACTATATGGATTATATGATTTCAATAAGTTATGTTTTTGGAGAAAAAGATTCATGTCTTGACTGAGGTTATTACAGAGCGTTCTAGAACTATGACCATAGAAGTAGTTGTCTTTGTATTTGGAACTGTATGAATTGTTGGTTGGTACCTTGAGTAGGTGTTGCCCGATCCGTCAACTGACTCTTCATTTTATGTTATTTGGGAGCTGTATGTGTTTCTGGTACTCCGAGATGTGAATGCGACTTATCACTTTGTGATTTGAGGACCTCTACGCACTTGAGAGCATTGGGTGTCTGGTTGTACCATATGAATAAGTTACGACTGGTCCACAATTGGTTGATGCCATATGAATGAGCCGTAGTTGGGCCACTAGGATGTGTTCGTCATCCCTGTATTGTGATGGTTTTTGTGTGAGTCATAAGTTGATTTCCCCTAAACTAAAAAGACTTGCATTTAGTCAAGAATATGTAATATGTTATGAAATTGGTTTTGGCATTGGATTTCGACTTTGGAATTTGATTTTGGCATTGGATTTGGACTTTGGATACATTATGAAATTGGTTTTGGTTTGAATTTGGACTTGGTTTTGAATTTAAAGAATCATTCTAGATATTTATGAAATTGTGATCAATTTGAACCATATGTGTGATCGATAAATATGTTTAAAAAAATATATTATGTGTTTAAAGCACATATGTGGACTTTTGAATGGAATATGCTTTATGTATGCGTTACGGGCGGACCATTAGCATTATTTAGCAGGTTTTACTTTCTTTTGGACTTCAATGAGGATTAGGAACCTAAAGGACATGGTGGTATGGGACAACCATGGTTAATTTAGTGAATAGACTAACAGCACAGTTTGTTCAATGATTTAAGTGAAAACGAGAGTCCTTAAAACGTACTTGATATGGGATAGGTACGATAAGTTAGTCTAATTGCCTACCTTATGAAAAATATGTGTGTATATTTTTGAAGTTTGGGAACGTGCTAGATATGAAAGATATGAGTTTTTTTGATTTATGAAGTATGAGCATGTTCTTATGTCACTTTCTATATGCCATATGCTATGTCATGTTCATATGTTATAAGATACGTATACTATGTGATTATGTATTAACTAATTAATGTACAAAGTGTAATAACAGAAAAGGTAAGGGTTATTCAGTAGGCTTGAGGAGTTCATGATCTCGCCATTTTTCAGGTTTTGGAAGAAAAAATGGACCACATGAGTATTAAGAAAGCTAGCTAGTTGTAAAATAATCTAGAAGAACTTAGTTGAAAATGCAGACCCCGTTATTTGTTTATGTTATGAGTTATATTTATTAAATGTAAGTATGGATGTATTTATGGGATTACGTATGTGTAAGAACATTATGGATACGGTTTAAGTATGTATATAATGCATGTCTTAGATTAACCCTCCCGAACTTTAGTTAGATTTCAATAAGAGCTTCCGCTGATATCACCTATGAACAGGTTAATTAAATTTAAGAAGTTTTAGAGAGCCTTGTGGGTGTTCTTAATCGAGCATTCACGGCGGTGACGCACCTGGCCCCTTTCAAGCGGGGTGTTACAATTAGCATCCCTTTTGTAATATCTTCAAAGAATGGTGGTGTTGCAAGATATTCAAATCTGACCCAAAAACATAAGAATCATAGTATAAAATTTATTCTCTTTCATTAAATACTGAATTATATGTGCCTTTAAAATTCATTATTTTAGTTTTTTCAGAATAATATTTTAAAAGATATAGCAATTACTTATGCTAAGATGAATGGATCATTTTTCAAAAATATATCATATTCCTTTATTTCTCTTTTTTTTCTCTTCATAGTCAATCGAAATATTTATCGAACTCCTTGAATGAAGCTATTTGTACTTGAGGTTTCTATTTGACAGTAATGCAATGCTTCAAGCCCTTCCACAAGCATTAACTTCCAAAATTCCTAATTTAGTGCTCGTCATATTAAACATGCTTTACAATTAGTTCCTCCAAAAAGAAAAGAAAAAATGGAGCTCAAAATTCGAAATGAATCCACCAATACCCCACTTAGGGCCGAAATACCTTATAACTAAAATTAAATTTTCTGAAGCTGATTGCCCCCTTCTAAATCCCTCCTCTCAAAATCTCTGACTTCAAAATCAACCACCCTCCCCCAAAATTTCATTATCGTGACTATCCTATTTATCATTCTTTCACCTTAAAGGATAAAGAGAAGTTGAAAAAATCAAATCTTTGGTAACACACAGCCAGAAAAGAATTGCTAATAGTAACAAAAATCCAGCAGGTACAAAATTGAAATTAATAAATGAACTAAAGTAGAAACAATCACACCATCACATAATGCTAGTAGATTCAATCCTAGGAACTGAACACAAAAGAAAAAGAAGAAGCTTTTCATATGTTCTTCTGGTGTTTGTACACCTCCATTGCTTCATGAGTATTGTTTATGTTTTCTTGTTTTCCTTGCACCTATGTATCACACCAATCTCCAAAAAAATTAGCCAAAAGATTTTGAAAAAAATCATCTAGTAAATGATTAAAGGGTGACTATCAAAGAAAATTAGGGAAGAAGGAATATTAGGGAAGCGATTTCCAAAGTAAATTGATGAAATAAATTTCCTGGAGAGAAATAGAGTGTATGTGCGCACATGTGCGCTTTGATGAGAGAAAAAATGTGCATAAAATCAATAGTTGAAAGTATCTAAACCCATGACATTTACGTATAACTGAAAATATGGGAAGTAGGTAGTTGACTCCTCTAAGTTTTCTTTTTAAAAATAAATGAAAGTAAAGCAGTATTTTGCTTGGAGATAGAGGGCAGTTACAAACTATTTTTTTAAACTTTAAAATCAAGGATTTAGATTTAACGAGTTAATAATATTTGTGGTTATGATTACACCAAATCTTGCAAATCACTCTAGTGTCATTATTTTAGGGTTTTTCAAATATTGTTATTAATATAGTGTAGATAGATAGATAAATTAGATACAAAATCGAAGACTTAGATTTAATAGATGACTAATTTTTATGGCTGAGATTACATTAAATCCTATAAATTACTCATATTGTAGCTAGCATTTTTGGTTTTTCCAAAGATTATCCCTTTTTTTAACTGCTTGAATTTTTTTTTAGATAATAGAATTATCATGTATCGTTTTATTCATTTATCAGCTATAACCGAAATTATGAGTGATTTAAAAAAAATAAAAATTATAAATGGGTAGTTGACTTAGATAAGATGGTTTTATTAAACTAAAATCTGCAGTTTAGATTTAATGAATAAATATAATTACCTAATTTTTATGGGTGAGATTATATCAAATCCTACAAATCACTGCCATTGTAGCTAGCATTTTAGGTTTTTTCAAAGATTAACTGCTTCGAACTTTTTTTTCAGATAATAAAATTATTATGTATCCTTTATCAAATATAGCCGAAATTATGAGTGATTTTGAAAAAAAAATAAAAAATATAAATGAATATTTCACTAGATAAAGTGGTTTTTAAACACTAAAATCTACGGTTTTGATTTAATAAATAAATATAATTGCCTGATTTTTTTCCCTAGATAATTGGATTGTCATCTATCTTTTATAATATATATCCAAAATCATGCGAAATTTTTAAAGAAATAAAGAGATATCTTAACTTTAAAATCAATAGATTAGATTTAATGCATAAATAATTTTTATGATTAAGATTAAATCAAATCCCGCAAATCACTCTCATTGCACCATTCTAGAGTTTTGTAAAGATTGCTATTATAATAGTGTATAGACACACAATTTCATCCATTGTGTGATATAAAATTTCAAACCTTTAAGGCTATTTTTTGATAAAATGGGATGTTGTTCATGAAGTGAATATTATTTGGCGTCTTTCTCTTATATTTTTTTGGGAAAAAAAAAACTATACACACATAATTAAGAGTATTGTCCAAGCTAAGTTTGTTAGTTTAGAATAACTTTTAATTTGCTTTAATCCAAAAGGTTTTGTGAGTTTCATATAAGTAGGGATTTTCAACAAATGTTATGGAGGCATTCAATCAATTCTTTTATTAGAAGAATGCATAGCGGATTATTGCAATATCCGTGATATCCAAACTTTATTCTCATTATACTATTATCACTTTCTCTTATTTGTATATTCACAAAATTGTAGTATATCTTTGCCTAGTTGCTCATGTTGTGTATCTTATTATTAGTATTATTTTGAGATATGTGGACGTATTTTGCTTTTATGTGAAATTTGTTAAGATGCACGATACTTGGTCATGTTATTTACTTTACTAAGAATATGACATTCGAGATATAATAAAATATTATTGCAGATTAAAATTTGATAATGTCAAATATTAGCCTTTTTTCTTCCTGTCAGTCTCAATGATCTCAATCTCATATTTGTTCATTTGTTCATTTTTTTACCTTTTCGTTTTCACTCCTTAGAGTTTTTAATGTTTTTAAATTTTACTTATAAATAATGCCTTTTTGTTATCCTGAATGCGGGTTCAAATAAATGAGTGATGAATTATATAAATATACCACAAATGCAATACTAAATGACCATATCAACAAACCCTACATCACTGGGGCCTGACACTTGTTCATATAGAGAAGAAGCGTCGTCCAGTAAACATGCAAAACTCAGACCACTTTATTCACTGTTTTGTCTGTTAGTACATCAGGATGCTAAAGTTTAATTACTCTTATATTTGATTGATAATTAGAATTCGGTGAAAAAGCAGGATAGACCTCCAATATTCTGGTGCGTGATCCGCTTTGGTGAGGTGTATTTTCATTTGTTTGCGTTTTAGGCTCTGTTCAGCAAAATTAGCTGTTTAGATAGCAGACAACGATTCAGATAGCGGACAGTTATTTAGTAAAAATAGGATTTCTAATTTAGCTTTTAGCGAACACCTGTTCAGATTAGCAGTTAAAACTAATATGTTTGGTAAATTTAACTGTTGTACTAGCTAATTAATGTAGATTGACATAAAATGATATACATAATTTCCAACGATAAAATTTTTAAAGAATATTTTTGGCAAAAAAATGGAACGCTACTTTTAAATGTCAAATGTCAATACTATTAACTTTTCAAAAACGCTACTTAAAACGCTAAACGCTAAACGCTACTTGAAATGCTAATAAAAAACTAGTTTATCGAACACTAAAAATTAAGTAATTAGTGTATTGACCTGGTTAAGACACTAAACGCTACCTAAAATACTGTTGCCGAGTGCGACCTTAATCTATATAGGGGGAGGGTGGAGGGGTCAATGTATCACCTCATTAACGATGTAAATTTTTATCTCTGCATTTTTATCATGTGATTATAATATCAATAAGAGTGGTGAGCTGTGCAAAGTTTAAGTCACAATGAATAATAAGTTCAAATTGAGCAATATTAAGTAATCGTGAAGAGTTCAAACACATCTAAGTGCATATATTATGTAAAAATATACATTTGCAACCAAACACACACAAATATATATATATATATATATATATGCGCGCCTGAATAGTCAAGACTGTGACCCCAATTTAGTCCACTTAATGATATAAAAGAAACACATATACTGACGCGGAAATAAAATAAAGGAGAAAGAGCTAATTTATATTAGGCTAAATGAATGGTTATTCAAAAACCAAAAAAATATTCGACTTTTTAGTCAAATCATCGTCCATGTGGTATATATTATTCAATCAACCAGTTGCATTCGGTGATCGTATTAAAAAATAATAAATAATGAATTGGAGTAGTGGACTCCGTGATGATATAAAAAAATTTAACCACCTCCAATATTGAGAGCGTTGACGATCATTACCTTAGTTGAATGAGTGACATCTGACACTCCAAGTTTGGGAATTATGACATCCAAATCACTTTAAGAAATGTGATGGCCTATAAGCCATAGGAAAGAAAATAAACGAACATAAAAAAATAGTGTGAAAATCAGACAAATTTTTATACAACAAAAGCTAAAATAGGTAGAGTGCTAATAATTAAAGAAGTAGAAAACTATTGAATTTGGTGCAATCCCGCCAACAATGCACACACCTATGTAAGTATTTTAAATTTTAAACTCCTTTGTTGGCACCCACACCTACAACCTTATCCTACATCCTTTTCAAATTCAAAAGAACAGTTACAAGTAAATTATTGAAAAATTTAAAAAGATAAATTATATATAAAAGCAATTAAGAAACCCACACAAGTGCAAACTCTTGCAACAGTCCAGATAAACAATTATCTGCCGCACAATATCACGTCTTCATCCCTCCTAAAAACGGTTAT
>NCQT01077273.1:6701-17652 GCA_002740465.1 Stenocereus thurberi | reverse complement strand
TGTGTGTGTATTAAAAGTTGGATGGAATCAACTTATAAGTGTCATATATCATACCACTTAGGATGACATATGTAATGTCATGTAAAATTAATCAGCTACATAAATGTCTATTTATGATTTAACTAATGCAATGCTATATTTATTTTAAAAAATGACTTTTTGCATATCTTATATATTTATTAATATACTATAATAAAATATTCATTGCATTAATAAATTAAAAAGGTGGTCCATAAAGTTTGCCCGTAAAAATAGATGTTATAGATACTAGAGAATTTTGACAAGAAAATAGTAAATAAATAATTACATTATGAAAACAAAAGGAATTTTAAGTGATTTAAAAGGAAAAAAAATAAAAGAAACCATAATAACTCAAAAAAATACTAATTACGTTATTATGAAATTATTACTACTTTTAAAATTGATACATTTTTATTACTTGTTTATATTTAATCGAATTTAAAACAACAATTGGCCAAAATTCTTGCATGCACTTGACATATCTTATATAGTCATTAGTAACAAGATAATATAATTTTTATTAAATTATAAATAAAAAAGCTGATCCATTTTACCTACTAAAACTTGCCCACAAAGGAAAAGACGTTTCATATATTAGATAATTTTTAAACATTAGTAAATAAATAATTATGATACATATATAAAAGGAATTTAAAATAATTTAATGCAAAAAGGAAAAGAAATAAGGATAACTCAAAAAAATAATTACTTTATAATGCAATATCAATTCTTTACATTAAAGTGACCCAATGTCATATAGTCGTTACTATTTAGTAATAAATTTTATTCTTCAAAAATATAATCATTTAACAATGAAAAACTGAACAAATAAAATAAAAAAGTGAGTTCAAACTAAGAATGAAGATGTTGTTACAACAAAAAAAGAATTTAGCAAAGTGTTCAACTTTTGATAATTAAATAATCTAACACATCGATTTATTTTTACTATTCGAAAAGAAACTATTTATTATATTGTGAACATATTTAAAAAAGTTTGAATTATGTCCGTGCATCGCAAGGGTATAACCCTAGTACGTATTAAAAGTTGGATATAGACCATGTATGAATGATATGTGGCAAGCTAATGTGACATAAAATAATAAATTGACAAGTTGTAATTGGTGGATGTTAGTTTAGTCATATTAATTAAGATTAATGTTATTAACTAGGATTTGCTACACTTTGATGGGGGAAAAAAAACTAGGATTCACAATATGTTATTATATATGTTATTACTTTGCGGTTGAAATTTAATTTAAAAAAAATCTACCTACATAGGCATTTGAATAGCCACACAAGACTAAAGCTAATTTAACATAATGTTGCATTAAATTAAAAGAATTGACAACTTAATGAATAATTTATGAAACATTTAGTAGAATAGTAACATATTCTTAACTAAATCATATTGAAAAAAAAAATGATATATCAAAAATGATAAGATCATGACTTGCATATTAAAGGTCAAAAACTTAACTAATTAAACAAATAATTTTAATATAAAAAATATAATTTTAAGTGATGTAATTGAGAACAACAGAAAACATATGTCTTTATGAACGATCACGATAAAATATTAGTTATTCTATCATAAAAAAACTAACATATTTTAATAAATTAATATATTTTAATTGTTTTTTAATAACAAAATTAACTCCAGTACTTGCATAACAAGGGATATAACATAATTAGAAATTATGAGCTATTGCAACAGAATTTAAAAATCAAATTAAAGACTTTATTTTACAAGAAACAAGTATCGAACTACTTATGTCACTCATATTGATTTCACCCCACATTAAATGTATAAGATAATAATCCAACAAAAAGTTAGTGGTCCTGTGATTATTATTGTTCCCTCATTATTTCCCCTCGTAGACTCCTATCTTGTTGATCTTTTGGATACTAAAATCTATATTATATAACAAAAGTAATATTGTGATGATGTGAAATTTTTTTGCATTCTCATTAAGTAGAGATTTTGAACCCTTGGATTCATTCTCTCTCCTTATCACAACCATCGGACTGTTGAAAATAATTAATTTTTAATTTTGAAATCTCTCACATAGCAATAAGGAAATAACCATAAGAAAGTATTATCTCATGAAATATAATTCCATAATTGTGGAAATAAAGATTATGAAGTTTTTTTTTCCCTAAAAGGAAAGAATTATGGAGTAACGAGTGACTATCAAAATTATAAAAAAACATCCTTCTTAAACCTTTTGAATTCATTCTCTCTCTTTATCACAACCACTAGATTGTGGAAAAAATTAATTTATAATTTTAAATTTTGTCACATAGTAATAGAGGAAAAAAATCATTAACAACAATGAAAATGATCCTAGGAAAGTATAATCTCAGGAAATATAATTCCGTAATGGTGGAAAAAAATCATTAACAACTAAGGAAATTATCTTAGGAAAGTATAATCTCAGGAAGTATAATTCTGTAATGATGAAAATAAAGATTATGGAGTGACTTTTTCCCCCCGAATAAAAGAATAATGGAGTAATGAATTATGAAGTAGTTAGTAACTAATAACTATGAAATTTCGATATAAAAAATGTATCATTCTTGAATATTCAATATTAGTATAAATAGTCAAGTAGTTCCTACTCCTATAAAATTATACATTAGAATATTTCTCATAGTTGAAAACAATTATGCCATCTTACACATTGTTCATGTGTATCAAAGTGATCTTTTTTACCTCACTTCCAGACATATAATAAATTATCGTTCCCTTCCTCACATATTTATTTGTATTAATTTCTTAATTAGTTTGCAAGTGACGTCCTCTTTTTGTAATTAGTAGTTTCAAAATTCTTAATTGTATTTGATTGAAATTTTTGTACTTTTTTGGTTGTAATTCCCTCCTATATGTGCCTTAATTTTCTTTTCTCGATATTTAATCTTTCACTAATTAGCGCGGTCACTGATCTCTTGCTACAATTCATAATCTCACTTGTTTAGGTGTAGTTTTTGTTAGGCTTGGTTAATAGTGCTGGTGTTTGGTTTAATTCGTTTATATTCTTAATTATTTGCGCCCAATTTATAACTTAGGTTAAAATTTTTTTGCTTATATTATATTATATTGTATTAGTAACTTAATTGTGTTTAGGTCTTTCATGTTTTATTTATGTTGTTTATTTATGGGTTTTTGCTATTTTTAAAAGAAAATTTCTAATAATTTTGATCATCTTACTTGGTGTTTGCAAAATTTTAATGGAAACAACAATGCAAACTATTTTATATGTATCTAAATCGTTGCGTGACCTATTTATCATTAATTAAACAATTTCAAATGTCTATACTACAAATTATAGTATGATTTTCGTAATTTACAAACTTTAGTATTAAGATCTATAAAAGAAACCACAAAATTTGACTTCCTTTTTTATATATGTAGATATGAGTGTAGTCCTTCATATCTTCAAAAGTTTTGCTATTTTAGAAATTGAGTGAGGTGGTCAAGTTGGGGTTTAGAACAATATGGAGGGGGTGTTGGGGGGATTTTGCTGGGTTAGGAACCCTAACAGTAAGATCAAATTGCATGAGTGACATATGGGATGAGTTTAATATTAAAAAGTTGATCCTAATTTATAAAGTCTTTAGAACAAGTTTAACTTATTGAATTCACCTTCAAATATGCTACCAACATTAAAAAATGTAATTTTTCAGTTTTTTCTTTAAAATCATGGCAAACGCTCAATACTACATGCATGTTTGAATCAATGCAATTTTCTGTTTTCATTGTTCAGTTAGAAACTATAATGTATGCTTGAATATGTCCATTGTTTAGTTGGAAATTATGATACATGATTGAATACTATTTCTATATATTTTTAATCAGGACATACATTCGATATTGTAATAGATGTTTGAATCAATGTAATAGTTTTTGTTGTTTAGTTAAATACTGTAATTCATTCTTAAATACTATTCCTAGGTTCTTTTAATAAATCATGACAAATGTTCAAAATCACTAATCATGTCATATAGTTAACTTAGACACAAATCATAAGGTAAGGGCATAGAAAATTTTAATTTCTTGGGTTTTTTATTTGAAAATCATATGTTACTATCGATCTAGAATATCGATCTTACTACATATACATGCGTCTTTCTGCTAACTCATTCTCTTTTCTTTTGAGAGGAGACAACTCATATAAATTGTTAGGTAGTTTTATATCAATAGACCCGGCAACCATCTATAATACTTTTTATTACTTTCTAAATCCATCCGCTATTTCCACAGTCCCCCTTTTCCCCAAAAAAAAAAATTTGCATAATTCAAATCACGTAAAATCAATGAATCTATCCTCCTAAATCTACAACAACTTATTTGTGTTGCAACTCATGAATTAAGTAGAACACTAAACTTGGGGAGATATGTTGTCTAAAGAAGAATTTAATGACATATTTTCCAACTAAAGGCCACCTAGTTTCATGATTTCAAAAGGAGGAGCATAAGCACATCATGGATGGCTAATTTTGATGTAGCGTAACTACATATTGAGATAGCTTGAATGAAATTGTAACCAGAATAGATCTATTTTTAACAATAATTTATTTCTACTTATAACGATATGACTTACTAAGCAACTTATTTTGTCTCTTATTTTCTAAATAATAATAGCGGTTATATGTTTTTGCTAAATAACATATTGTCTATTTTATAAATTACTGTACCAAGCACGGGTCTATACTAGTGTTCTTTAATTTTGTTGTCTTTTTCAGTGAAGCAACTGCATGATCGATCTTTGGGCATGGCAAGTCCCATTTTATATTAAATCTCATATCGTGCTTTTGCAGAAAGAAACTCTAGTCTCTTTAATCTTTTTTATATAAGTGATTGCTATCGATAATAATTGTTAGTGAATCCCGATTATCTCATATCGTATCATATATTTCGTTTCAAAGGAACTGCTATTAATTTTATACTATCTTTCTTCTATAAATTGGTGTAGATTATCATAGATCTTTTAATGAGGAGAAACTAAAAATTATCAAGATTTGGAATTCATCAATAAAGATCAGATCTGATCATATAAACTCTACTTATTTTGATTAAGGACGAAATCATAATGTAATTTCAAGCGGCTCTATCACAACAGTTTTTACTTCAAATGTAATCTATTACGTCAAATACATAATTGATGAAGTAAATGTTTGCCAGTCAAATGTTTTTGCAAAATCTTTTTTTTACAAAATATTTTCACAAAACTCTTTTCGTGGTCTCTTGGAATCAGCCTCTCTACGAGTAGAAATGCTGGTGGAGGTAAGGTTACCTACAGCTGGATCACCTCAGACCCCGCGAAAGCGGGACCCACACTGAGAGGAGGAGTTGTTGTTGTTGTTGTACTACATAATTGATGAAGTTATATTATAAATTTTCTGACGTTATGAAAAGATGAATGGAAAACTCTGTTGACGGCAAGGATGATGCTATAAAGTTAAAGCTGTTCAACAGCATATTTACTATTCGCTTTGTAAAGATGACTTAGGTTGATACCCCATATTGATGCTGGTTACTTGTTAGACAGTTTTCATCCATTGTCAATACCATATAGCTTTTCATTAATAAAAGCTCTAATGCAAACTTGAAACAATTGTATCTTCACACTTTTATCCGTCCCACACGCATCTTTAGCACCAAATAATCTGTCTGGGACCCCTACGAACAAAAGAGGAATACAACCTTTTCAAAGGCAATGTATTTGCACATCTTTAATACCAAATAATCAAACAAGGAAAAGGAGGAACTTAGGATCCAGTCAGAAAATGACAGAATCAACTCAACTACCACAATCAAGAGCCATTTTCATGTCTCACCTACCAAAGAGCCAACACAATGGTACAAATACAATGATATCAAAGCCCTTTCTATGAGGTAGATAGAATGATTTCTCTGACTGTGAACAAACACATGGAAAAAAAGATTTAAAATTTATGTACAATGCCTTTTGGTGCTCCACAAATAGTTAAGTAGTTTAATAAACTAGTTCTTCCTAGACAGTGGTTTCAGATCCCTACTATTACACCCACCCACAACCACCAAACCAAAAACAAAAACAAAAACGATCTACTTTAGTTGTTCCACTCGGGATTCTTAACCTTTTACACCCAAGTTTCCACGCGAGGCCGGTGAAAAAATATTGAAGATTACTCTTTAAATGAAGAGAGGAAAACCGAAACAATAGCCACAACTCAATCAGCATGTTTAGTCAGACTTCGCTGGCAACCTGTAACGAACCATCTCTCATCAACTTCAAGCTGAGGCTGTTAAAGCGTTCTCGAGAATATTGTCTAGATGCTTTTCTCCAATCTGTGCCAGCCTTCATCATCACTACGAATTCATCATAACTAATGCGACCATCCTACGCAAACAAACATAAGAAAGATTAGTCTTGGGACTTTTAACTCATCCGTTACAAATTGCAGTGCGTGCCAAAGCATAGAACTTAGGAGCGATCATCTATGCGATACAAACCATTCTTGGAACGTGCTTTAGAATCAGACGTGGGGGCAAATATGCAAACCGAGGCTCTGCCCTAATTATTTACATGGAGTTAGTCTCTTGTCGAATTTGAATTTCGGAAGCAACGTATTTTGTCCAGGTTTTTTATGAGAACAGAGTTGGATATCATGGCCTATTTTAAATGTGAAAGAGCCTTGTTAGGCATGAACATAAGCTTGCATGTAACGAGTCCTAACCTTATCAGTGTCCACATCATGCATGATGGCATTTGTGACTTCCTCGATGTTTGTAACAGCATCACCATCATCATTCAATGCATCCCTTAATTCATCAATTTCTATGAAACCAGTCTTGTTCTTGTCGAAGAATGAGAATGCCCTGTGAAGGTGCTCGTCATTGGCCATTTTCTTGAGGTGGACTGAAACTGCAACAAACTCTCCGTAGTTCAGCGTCCCATCACCATCCACATCAGCCTGCATAAGATACATTTAGATGATTAGGTCCCTCAACAGAGAACTGCATGATTAATAGTAAGTCAGCTAGTTCAATTAGCAAACTGATGATTCACTCTGAAGTGCTGTACTCTGAATTTGCACCATGAAAAACTTCTAAAATAGCATGCCGGACTCATCATCAGATTACTATATTATCATCTACTTCAAAGTGCTGTGCAATGTAAGTGGCGTAGGCTTTCAAATACACACAAACTTACTACTAGAGAAGTTTCATTTATTAAGCCCCTAGAAGAATCCCACAAGGGTGAAACATTGTTTTGGAATTATCGTAGATGTTCTGTAATCAAATACCAACTACTCGAAGATCAGCCATGAGAGAGGGAGCAGTTCAATTATGACAGTCATGGAGATCGCTATGATGGTATGCCGTAAGATTCTCCCCAGTCACTTATAGAAGCAACAAGAACAATGACAGTTTGACACTAGATCATTCTAGGTGGGTAATCAAATTTGATCTGATGAAAATCACAATAAAGCAGTGGCTACTGCTTATGGACTCATGGCAGTGGGAGCTGCAATTACACTTTTAATACAAGTTCTTCCAGAAATCTAGACGTCACATACCATATAGAATGCAAGAGCGACTGGCTTCTAATTTCGAGATCAAAAATTATAGATTATAATAAGATTAACAGGCACTTAATTTCTGCGACACTACAGGGCCACATGCTGTTGAATTGTCTATATTACGGTAATGCAAGGAAGGCTAACCAAACATGCTGCACAAGCAAATGAACAAGGCCGTCATGGCCTAAGGCTTGTGAAGAAATAAACAAATAGCAATCAGTATTATTTATGAACGAACTTAAGACCGAACTTGGAATATGAATGTGATTAACAACAGATGGGGAAAAGGCCACCGTAGCCTAATGATTGCAAAGATGGGTTTAAATGTATTCAGCGCATGAAACGCACAAAGAATTTCAAGGTATACTTTGGGACATGAAAATGATCAACGCTTACAGCTTCCATTAGGATCTGAAGATCTGCATCAGCTATTTGATGTCCAAGCTTGTGCAATCCAGCCTTTAACTCCTCCATGTGGATCTTGCCTTTCTTGCCAGCGTCCATCATATCAAATGCTTCTTTTATGCCTGCCACTTCTTCCACTGACAAATGCTCAGCAATCACCTGCCAACAAGCAATCAAAATTAGCTAGTTCGTCATCATAAGACTATAAGAGTAATCGACGGAAGACATCGGGAAACTCAGTCATGGCTAACGGGGTAACGGGAAGTCAACATGAATGCCTCATAGATACCTTTAGAGCCTTTTTCTTGAGCTTGTTCATCATAGAGAACTGTTTCAGCCTGGCTTTCACAGTTTCACCAAGGGACACATTTGGAGCTTTCTTGATATTCTGCAACCACGGATGATCTGCATTTCTCATGAAAGGTTCCGAAAATAAGAAACCAGCATACCATAGTCAAGCATGAAGTAATAGTGATTCCCTAGAATGGATGAGAATCGCCACTTACCAAGCACTTCCTGCGCTGTAAGCCGTCTCTTTGGATCAGGATCGAGCATCCTCTTCACAAGATCTTTTGCATTATCTGACACTTTCGGCCAAGGATCCCTTTTAAAGTCGATAACTGACCGAATGATGGCTTGTGCAACCCCTTGTTCAGTTTCTGAGAGAAAATGAAAACACCTGTCGGCAGATTCCCAAAAACAACCCAAATAGTACATGCATAGCACATCTAACTCACAGAAATGCAAATATTCTGCATACATGAGTAACATGACTGTCCTGATCAATAAATGAACTTGACTGAATTGGTATTTTAATGTTACATTTCCAACCCTGAACTCATTAGGCCACTCTTGTTTTAATCGACCCCCGGGGGTGGGGGGGCTCTGTTGAGAGACACAATTTAATCCTCATGCAAAGCTACGGTCGCCATAACAAAAGGCAGCAAAGACACAAAGTCCCAAACTCGAGTGAAATCAGAAACATTGTCGAAACAGAAATCAGACCTATGTGAAAGAGAGAGAGCATACCTGCCCAAAATGGAGGAACCCCACAGAGCAAGATGTACAAAATAACTCCAGCACTCCAAACATCAACTTCTGGGCCATAATTACGCTTTAGAACCTCAGGAGCCATGTAATAAGGACTGCCAACAATCTCAGTAAACCTCTCACCTGCACAACTGAACCTTTTAAGTTTAGCTTGTACTACTTTAGTGACAGCATGGGGACATAGGTTATCAACAACTATAAAAACAACAAACAAAAAATATCCCGGAAGAAGGCGATACCTGGCTTGAAAAATACGGACAACCCAAAGTCAATTGCCTTCAAGGCAGAATTTTCCTTTTTGTTGGCAAAGAGAAAGTTCTCTGGCTTAAGGTCCCGATGCATTACTCCATGCCTGTGACAAATCTGTGCAAACAACCAAACACGATGAGTAAACTGATTAAATCACAACGGTTGGGCTAAAGGATGAAATGACTCAATTAGAATGTGTACAGTAGCATCCCCCAGCTGAAGAATACATGAAAGAATCACAACTAAAATCAATGCAAAAGAGAAGGAATCAAACGCCCGAATCAATGAAGAAACAAAAGGGATTAAAGAAGTGCACCCAGTTGCTGGGTACAATAAGGTCATGTTCTATATCAAATTTCTGCAAGAAGCCGTATGAAGACGATAGGCCCAGCAACAAAAGACAAATCAAAATCCCACATTTTGCTCCCTAATCAGCAAATGAAATCACCTGCATTTCTCTCAAAAATAAATGTATTTTGAAGGGAGCAACAATCATTTCAGATTAAAACCGACATAGGCTGCCAGTGGAGTGCACTCCATCAATATTCTACAGAGATGAACGCATAAAGGAAGGTGACTCAAGGCAACAAGTGGATAATATCTTTCAGTAATTCTCACATAGACCACAAACGAGACAAGTAATTCTGACAAAAACAAGAGGATGTAGGACCTCTAGCATCAATTTGTGACACAACAAATTCAAAATAATCAAATACATCAGGCAATCAACATCATAGATCAAAACCCAACTCACAAACCAAAAAGTGATATTAAGCTTGAGAAAAAACTCAAAATCTTAATGGTCAGAAATTATACCTGAACAACCTCCACAATAGTCTTGGTTACAGCAGCAGCAGCCCGTTCAGTGTAATGCCCTCTAGCAACAATCCGATCAAACAGCTCCCCACCCTCACACAATTCCATAACAATATGAACAGCATCATCATCTTCATAAGTATCCTTCAAGGTGACAATATTTGGGTGTTTAGGCAAATGCTTCATAATCTCAACTTCTCTCCTCACATCTTCAATATCAACAGCAGTCCTCAGTTTCTTCTTCAGTATTGATTTGCACGCAAATGTCTCACCAGTTTCTACATCAGTGGCCAAATAAGTGATCCCAAACTCACCCCTGCCTAGCTCTTTCCCAAGCTCATACCGCGCGTGTATGTCGCGCCCTGCTGGGTCTTTCAACACATAGAGCTTGGTAGTAGCCTCAGATGCATGATTCACAGAGTAATCACCTGCAAATGGGTTTGGCTTGTTCTTCTTTTTGGTTTTCCCACCACTTAGGACAACACAACAATTACCCATGAATCAAAATCTTGATTGTTCTTCTTCCCCTTTGATTTGATGAACAACAACTAAAAGAACAACTCGGTATGTGGGAAAAAGAAAGGATTTAATAGAGGGAAGATCTTTTGTGGTAAGATACCCCACGACTTGGGGGACAGAAAGAAGAAAAGTGGGTTGCTTGAGGGGTAAAAGAGCCAGAAAATGATGAGTATTAAACAAGAAGAACAAGAAAAGGGTCCTTGTTTCTAGAAATTTCAGAGAGAGAGAGAGAGAGGGAACCCAGATGGGGCTTTGAAGAGATGAATGAATTAATGTAAGAAATTAAGGGGATAGGTGGGGGGGATATGGAAATATAAGGTGTGAA